>PVKB01003804.1:0-38413 GCA_004027205.1 Ctenodactylus gundi
CCTCTTTCGCTTTGTCTTTCGTTTAAAGTTCCATGAGATGGTTGTGGTCTGGGTCTCTCATATCAGAGAGACCATTCGATGTTTCACCTTCTGCTTCTGACTCACTTCACAAAGCATGATATTCTCTAGTTTCTTCCATTTGCCTACAAAATCCTCCACGCTGTTGGACCTTACAGATGCGTACTATTCCACTGTGTATAACTACCACAGTTTGTGTATCCACTGGTCTGTTGATGGGTATTTTGGTGACTTCCATGTTCTAGCTATTGTTAGTTGTGCTGCTATGAACATGGGTATATGTATATCTCTGTTGTATGTTGTTTTGGCCTCTTTTGAATATATTCCCAGGAGGGGTGTCACCGGATCAAAGGGGATATTTATTTCTAGTCTTTTGAGAGCTCTCTGTACTTATTTTTTTAAATATAAGGAGAAAAGAAAAACCAAGACTCACCTTTCTTTGAGGGATCTCATCACTTTGATAATTTATACAGCAGGTAGAAGTCATTTTCTCTGAGTAGTGTTTTTTTCATTATGAAAATATTTGCCAGGTGTAGACCCCCCATCCCCCCCAATTAATACACAGCGACTGTTTTCTCATTTTGATGATGGTGCATAGAGGAGCTCAAAACATCAGACAAGCAGGTTTTGTCTTACGCAAACATCTCTCCTGGCTCGAAGCCCCGCGCCTAGCCCCTCCTGGTTCCCAGTGGCTGACGGGAACTCACCGAGGCTGCAGTGAGCTCGGCTTCTGGCTTCATGAGTAGCACACTCTTGTCCACGGCTCTCACGGCACAGAGGGACTGTGGAGCAGTTTTGACCTCTAGCTTGACGTGTGATGCTGGGAGTGCTTCTTCTGAGCTGAAGTGCAAATCCACCTGGGAAATTAGGAAGAGACATCATCAGGACAGCCGACTTCCTCCCTTCCCAGGCTGCTCACCCTCCTCCCACAGATGCCCTACATCTTCTGTATCACCTCTTTGTTGGGCTTTCTGGGACTTGGCATTCTGCCAGTGCTGAGACTTATTGATTTTTTTCAAGGTCTTAGTTGGGTCATTGTAATGACTCTAATTATTCTCATAAACTACTAATTTTGGGGTGTCTTTTTAAACCTTTGATGGAAGGCGACGTGCTTGTGAATATGGCCTGGAATGCCAGGTGCGGCCAAGTACTTTTGTGTTTGACTATTTATAATCTCAACAAGCTGGCTGCCCAGTTCCAACATTTCCCCAGAGAAGAAGGGCAGAAGAGACCGGGACTGTGGCACAGGCAAGAAGCACCTCTGTCTAGAGAATTCTGCAAAATGAGTCTGCTGCTACCTTGCAGAACATCTGATGGAATACACAGAGCCCTTCGGGCCTCAGGGCTTGCGTGGAAAAAAAAAAACTGATGATGACAGTAACTATTAGTTTCTACTGTTGAAATATTACGATATGCTACAGCACCCACCTTGTTGGTCAGACAAGTTTCAACCTGATATTTCGCAGAATCCCCAACCATTTCCCCATCAGGTAAAATGGCGTAGACGAGCAGTCGGGCCACAGGAGCCAAGTCAGACCCCACAGGAACCGACATGGAAAAATGGCCTCTCACTGGAGCATGGAGAGAATGACAAGAAGCAGTCACATTAGGCATCTTCCTGGGCAGAAACCAAATCATTCCGTTGCCCTGAGCTGCCATTTGAGGTGCCTGGTAGGTCAGTGACCATTCCACTAGCCAACACAAAGAAGGGTCCATGTGATCATGGACCACTACCTCTGATAGAGCAAGCACCGGAGACCACTTCATGGAAGCCCTCTCTCCCATGCAAGCCGTGTGCTCTCTCCTCACCAGCTGCAGGCTGTACCCGACTCACACAAGAATCTGAGGGTGGAGGCCCATAGGGGAGCAGGAAGTCGACTGTGGGGAGCCGGCGCAGCTGGCAAAGCCTCACATGCTGTATTCGTGCTAATACCCTCTTTCCTATGAAGCAAATATTCTACGCTTCCCTCCTTATGGGGAAGACTAGGCCCTTTTGGCTGTATAGAGGGTACTCTCCTCAGACGCCACGTTAGGCTTTGCTAGGCTACTGAGATTCATTGATTTGGAGAGGGAGGCCCACACATGTTTCTGGTTGGTAAGCATAGCGTATACACCGTGTCAGCATTTGAAATAACCCAACAGAACATGCTGAAGAAAAAGAAAGCAAATGTTTGGCAAGGGGTGAAAAGGCAGCCATGTTGCCTCTCCTCTCTGCACTTCCTGTTTGATGTGACTGGATGGAAGTCCTGCGTCTGTGAGAGTGTTCCTGGGGTTTCCGTAGGGTGAGGGTGCTGGATATAATGGGGTGGGATGCGGAGACAAGTACGCACTGTTTCCCTGCTCCACAGGCAGCACGTGAGTCCCGGATCTGACAATGCCTCCCTTTGCCATTATCTGCAAAAATACAAAAAAAAAAAAAAAAAAAAAAAGGAAATTTAATTTTCCCACAAGAGAGCTTGTTGCCATCTTGGCAATCATTACCCACAAGGGCAGTCATGCTTCCAGAGGAATACGAGCAAGAGGGGAGGGTCCTGATGTCCAAAGGCTTGGCATTCCCTGGCCCACCGAGAGCTGCTGCCTGCAGCGGGGCCGCTGCAGTGACCTCCATGCTTACCAGGTAGTGGAAGGCAAGCTCCTTCTGCTCCTGTAGGCCCTGTCCGCCTAGGATGTAGTGCACCTGCACTGTTTGAGTGTGGCCGCAGGGCAGCGGGCCAGGTGTGGGCTCCAGGCGGACGAAGTTTTTGCTCTGGGAGTACACGGCGTTCGCAGTGTGATGTGCTTCTCTGTGTTCTTCTGACAGCCAATGGTAGTCGTAGCATTGCCTGTCTGTCTTGTGCCTGACCTGATGCATTAGAAAAAAGCAATATTGTTCTGTAAGTCAAACATCAAGGATTATTTGTCATCAGAACGTGGGGTAGGCTTATGGCCCTGCTGACTTGATAAAGTAGGAACCTGGGCTCTCCAGAGAACAGTCATGAAGGGTCTTTGTTTTGTTTATCTGTATCAAACACAAGCTTGCTTTGTGCCCTTATGCTGTAGAGAATCTTGTTTTCATATTTACATATTTGAAGAATATGTAAAGAGGAGGTATCTTTGCTCTATAGCTTGCCGAAAATTTATTCCCCCTCCCCCCTCTCTCTCTCTTTCTTTCTTTCTTTCTTTCTTTCTTTCTCTCTTTCTTTCTTTCTTTCTTGGTAGTACTGATTGAGCCCCAAGCTACATCCTCAGCCCATTTTTAGCTTTGATTTTGAGATGCAGCCTTGCTAAGTTGCCCAGTCTGGGCTGTAGCTTCCAAATCCTCCTGCCTCAGCCTCTTGGAGTTCTGAGATTCTGAAAATTTCTTTGGTTACATTATCTATGCAAATAGGGGGACACTTAAGCTATGAACTCACACGGAGGAGAGTAAATGACCTTTAGAAACTGAAAATCTGTCCTTGAGAAACTATCTTGGGTTTATTTATTTATTTTGAGACAGGGTTTCAATCTGTAATTCAGGCTGGTTCTGAACTCACTATGGAGCCCAACTTGGCCTAAAACTCACGACAATATTCTTGCCTCAGCCTTCTTCTGGGTGCTGGGATTGAGCCACTGTGCCCAGCTATTATGTGGTTCTGGGGGGATCAAACCCAGGACCTCAGGCTTCCTAGGCAGATGCTCCTATCACTGAGATATGCCCTCAACACCTCTATCTTGGCTTTAAACGAGGTATTTATGAAGAACCAAAATATTGCAAGCTTAGGGATTTGAAAAAACTTCCAGTAAAAGGCACTGGTTGAAGGGTTGAGTTGGTGAGATTAGCTGAGTCTAACCTCCTAGGACTGTCTTAGGTTGGTTATTTATAATGCTTCCTGCAGTTCTAGGTTCTTATGCCTAATGGGCTCTACATGATTTGTATTTTCAAGTCCCTTTCAGGCAGAACTTGTTCCTTAGCTCTTCCTATTGGCTCTCATCCTCACCCTCAGGTCTCAAGTAGCCCAGGCGAATCTTTGTGCCAGCAATGCACTTTGTTCAGATCTCAATGTTTGCTGTGTTCCTTGTGATAATATATATGATCATCAAACAGAAGGAATGTTTGAAAGTAACATTTTCACTGTCAAGATGAGCACAGTGCCCAGCCCAGAGAAAGCCTTCAGAGCATTTTGTAATTGCTCACAGGTGAATATTAAAGCTTATTATGAATAATATTAATTATAGCTCTCTAAGAGCTATTGTTTTTATGTCAGCTGTTCAAAGCTGAATCAGTCCACTACGCGTCCGCTCTGTTTGTCTCTACTTTCCCATCATGATGACTATGCAGTGTGCACCGTGGCTCCATGGGACTTTGACCTATGCTTGTGTGTCTGTGGAGGAGCAGACTGTGTGGTATGCAAAATAAGTCGTAGGGGCAGCACCAGGCCACCTGGAGAAGGTTAGAACAGCAGGGTGACAAGGAGTAAGGCAGGTTGCGGAGTGTGTACTGCTGAACCCAATGCTGACTCTGTTAGGAGGGGAATTAATTAAAACAAATTTAACTGATACCTAAGCACACAAAATGTATGCATAGTTACGGGGTACCACGTGATGCTTTGATACACATCCACAATGTGTGACATTAAATCAGGGTTAACGTACCTATCGCCTCTTACATGTAGCATTTTTTTTCCTGGTGAAAATATTCCAAATCCTTTCTTCCAGCTTTTAAAAAATATACAACACATGGTTGTGTTCTACAGTTGCCCTACTGTGCGATGAAGGACCATTGACAAGGACTAGGAAGGTCAGACTGGCAGCTCATATGGTAAGGCTGGTTTTACATTTTTAGAGAAACTGCCACAATATTTGCTACAATGGCTGCCTCATTCTGCTTTCCCGAGGTCTCCAGAGCTCTACCCACAGTTCTATTTTTTTTTTTCCCCCTGTGGTACTGGAGATTGAGCTCAGGGCCTTCACACTTAGGTACATTCCCAGCTGGATTTTGTTTTTAATTTTGAGCCAGGGTCTTGCTAAGTCACTAAATTGCCCAGGCCGGGCTCCAACTTGAGATTGTCCTGCCTCAGACTCAAAAAGTGTCAATTTGGAAAACCATTGCTTTTAGGTCGCCTCTTTGCTTTCAAGTATACTTGCTTGGCAGCTTCTGCTCACACTTACCTGGATGTTCATGGAGGTGACCTTAATGTTGGTGGTGTTGATGGAGAATTGTGCCAGGCCGTGCTCGTCCGTGGTGGTGTTAGAGTGATGGTCAGCTTCACTGGCCGAGATGAAAATGAGTTTGTTGGGCATCGGGGTACCCTTTCCATCCGTAAGGCGCACCTAAAGATTGAGGGCTGTGGGTCAGTCTTATGGGTGAGCCCTCCGAGGCCCCACCATGCTTATTTCAGTACGGATACCATCTCAGGGCCGTCTATGTGCTGCTGCCAAAAAATGATCGCGCCTTCTGGAAGGTACTCAAGATTGTTCAGTCTCAGCCTTCTGTGCTCTCTTTCTTCTTTCTTTCTTTCTTTCTTTCTTTCTTTCTTTCTTTCTTTTCTTTTCTTTTTCTATCAGTAACAGGATTAAGCCAAAGCCTCTGCACTGAGCTACATCCCAAGTCCCCATTCCCTTTCTTTTTCTTTTATATCTATTTCTTTCCTTTCCACTTCATTCATTCTATTTATCTTTCCTTTCTTTCTCTCCTTCCCTCTCTCTCTCTTTCTTTCTCTCTCTCTTTGTTTGTTTCTGGACAGGGTCTTGCTCTATAGTCCAGGTCAGTCCTGAGCCTGCTATGTAGCTGAGGTTGGCCTTGGACTAACATAGCTGTCCTGCCTCAGTCTTCCAAACGCTGGGTTGCAAGTTTGTGCCAGCCACGAAACCTGGCCCCCTCCCTTTCCATATTCTTAGGGTGTAGTAGTGAGCAAGAAAAGGTTCTTTGCATCTCAGAGATTACACTCTGGTGAAAGAGACAGATAAATAATTGTCACTTTGAAGAAGAAAAATAATAAGCTGGGATACAGTGACACGGATAATAATGGCATGACCAACTGTTACTATTGAATTTAGCAGATAAACAGTCCAGTCCATTTTGCAAAGATGGTGATTTTTTTCTTTATAAGCTACTTTTTGAAAAAATACTTTTTTATTTTTAAGTAACATCAGTAACTGTGAATATTTTGAGGCATAGTGTGACATTTCAATACATGTATGTAACGTGCTAACATGCTAGTGACATGGTTATTGACAGATCAGGATAATTGGCCTAGTGTCATGGAAGACATACATCATTTCTTTGTGTCAGGAACATTGAACATGCTCTATCCCATAAACTACTTTTGGTACCAGGAAGTATAAGAGGCTGACCTAGATCAATACTCATAAGTGATCGGCAAAATCCAGATTTGCCTAGGCGATGTTTGCTGCAAGTGCAATGAAGGAGAAGGTGCACCATTCTGGCTGTCTCCTAGTGAGAGGCACATGGCACCATCCTAGTTACTTAATAGTAATCAATTATAAACTATAAACAAATACATGTCAAGATTTGGATCTGTAGCATCCTCCAAAAGCATCATGTATATTACAGAATAGCGATGGATTCCCTGAGCTGCTAGGAGGCAGGGCCTTTCTGGGAGCTGGACCCAGAAGGGGCAAGTCACGTGACCTGGAAGGAACTAGCTGGCCCCGCCCTCCCCTACTGGACTTCCTGTTGCCAGGCTGTGAACAGCTGTCCTCTGGCTGGGCCTCTGCCCTGTGCTTTCTCCCCTGCCATCTGCCCAGGAGTGAACAAAGACCTTCTGAAAATGTGGGCTGAAATAAATCCTTCCTTTTTTCATCTGTGCCTGCCAGGTATTTGTCTCAGCAATGAGAACGTAACTAAGACAATATGCCTCTGAGAAAATTTAAAATGGGCTATATTTACATATCAGGAAGCTCCCAAAGCGACTGAATTTGTTTTGCTGTCGTCACCTAACCAGATCCTCTACAACGTACTCGATTCTCTTGAGCCTCCTCTCTCTTTTATGGGGGTGGGGCTCAGGGGAGAAGTCTTTTGCATTGAGCTACATTCCCAGCCCTTTTACAATTTTGACACAGGATCTCCCTAAGCTGTTAAATTACCCAGGCTGGACTTCAGTTTTCAACTCCCTGCCTCAGCCTCCTGGAGTGTTGGGATTACAGGTATGCATTACCTGGCTCGTTTAAAACCTCCATAGCTAAAACTCTGTAATATTCCATTGAAAACATGGTGCACAGTCGTCGCACACTGAGATACACACAACTTTCATCTCAGACTTTGGAAATCAAAGAGCCATTTGCATAGCTGCTTAAAAAAGACTTTTTGGTAGATCTGTGATAAAATACATAATTTTAAAATCAGGAAATCTTAAATAATATTTTATCTCTATCTTTACAATTTTTGAAAGTATAGTTATTAATGAAAATTCATGTAAATATAGTATTTAGGAAACACTGGGTACAATGGAGTTTTTATGTTTCTGAATAAAAAAATTAAACCACCTACCTGTTTCCATACAAAGTAATTGTTAGAAATATAATGTAACTGGGCACCACGAATTTTGAGACTCTTGTGAAAAAAGTGTCACAAGAATCTGAAATTGCCCAGTCAATCACAAAAATTACAATGTTGTTGTTTCAAAAGTGAAAAAAATCCCTTAATGATTTTGATAAGGCTTTAGGACTTCATATACAATGTAAGGTGAACAGATCTATTTTTATGTGGATTTACATTTTTCTTTCATATTAATCAACATTTGGCTATATTTTCTGTCTCTTTTATATTAATTAATAGCATTAACTATATTTTATTTATTTAGCTATTTAAGTGGTACGGAGGATCCAAAACAGGGCCTTTGTACTGAGCTACATCCTGAGACAATTTTTAAATTTCTATTTTTGAGACAGAGTCTCACTATGTTGCTCAGGCTGGCTCTGAACTTGTAATCCTTTCACCTCAGCCTCCTGCAGTGCTGGGATCACAGGCCGGCGCCACCAGGCTCGGCTGGAGGTCTAACTTTAGCAGAAACTGTCCCTATCGTGTGGATCAGTATGTGTCTAGTGTAACTCTACCTCTAGTATAACAGTCTCAGGTTGACTAGTGAATGGCAAAGTACTCACCTGTCCAAAGAAGGGGATCCCTTGTCTGAAGTGTGAGTCCACTTGCACAAACGAGAGTTGGGTCATGACTGTTATGATGTCACTGTAGCCTGTTCCAGTGAATTCCACATCTGCCAAAGAAGAAGAAGAAAATAAATTCGGCGTTGGGGGGATGTCGTCCCGCAGCTTCCCGCTACACTGTAGTCTCCTCCCTTCCAACTGGCAGCTTGGTTAAGAATACGAATCTGGGCCCGTCCTCTGTTCTCCCAGCCCCTCTGGAGCACAGACCTGTTCCTTCCTCGTGGATCGTGGCGTCTGCTTGAAGCTGCATTTTGTACCCGTCCCTCTTCAGCTGGAAGGGCTTGGTTTTCACTTGTTGAGAGAAGCAGCCGTTGCTGTTTAGCTGAGAGCAGAATTGGAAAGGACCAAAGCATGAAACGTGGCATGTTCATTGGGGGTCATTTCATCGTGATCAATCCATAGATTTGGGGGGACAGCATAATCTAGGCGTTTTCTATGATGCAGACATAGAACAGACTGTCTAGGGTAAGGGTCTTCCAATCCCCAGGCCATGGACCAGTACTGGACAGGGCCACCAGGACACATGAGAAGTGAGCAGGAGGGGAGCAGAAGTGAAGCTCCAAGCCTGTCAGCTGCTCCTATCAGGTTCTAATGCCGTGTTGATTGACAGGAGGCAGAGCTTCGTGCCTGCCCTGCCTCTTGACACTGCTGCCCCGGCAAAGCTGTCCTCCAACACCTCTTACAGAAAACATCCAGCACCCTTGTTGTTGGGAGAATGGCCTTCAGCTAAGGCAGTCCCTGGGGTAAAAAAGGTTGGGGACCACTGGTCTAGGGACTAATTCTTGTTCCTTTGCATAGCAGCATCTCATGTAGAATTCATTGGTATCTGAAATCCCTAGAGAGAGCCAGATGGAAATGCTTTAAACTATTTCAGAGAATCTTACTGTAGCAGACAGCTACCTCTTCACCAAGGCCTAAGTTCCCCTCCCACTCCCAGAGCCTACGGGCATGGCTGGGAACTGGCTGCTGCCCCATCTGAAGACTCCCTCCCGTGCCTCCCTGCCATCTAGATGTGGCCAGGGGACACAGTATTTTTTTTTTCTTCCAATCCTGCAATTGAACACAGGGCCTTCACACTGAGCTACGTCCCCAGATCTTTTTCTTTTTCTTTTTTAAACTGTTTATTTGAGACAGGGTCTCATTAAGTTACTAAGTTTCCCAAGCTGAACTAGAACTTGTGATTTTCTCACCCCAGCTTCTCAAAGGGCTGGTATCACAGTCCTGGTTTGGAACAGGTTCTTGCTCATAGAAAGAGAGCAGAATTGACACCTGTCTCACCCAAGATGATCAGAAAGAAGGGTACTTTTTCTGCATCTTTCCTGGAAGTGGACACCCCAGGAGGCTGTCGATGGCTCAGCACCGGTTATTCTGGAAAGCCCAGAGTGGACGACATGAAGGAAGAAAGAATTCCTACCACGGTAAGTAACTTCTTTTGCAAGTCACAATAGCTAGCATGGAATTCTTTTCAGATCGCCCTCTTCCTGAGTCTGCGCCACGTGGCAGCTCCCTCCTGGCCGACACTGCCTTTATTTTCAGTCCCTGCAAGGCCGAGTTCCCAACCCACCTGCTGACTGAATTTCTCACATAAAGCCTGCGACTCTCCGCCATAACAGTTGGAAGGACTCATGTACTTTCTGCAGACGCTCACTGTCACGTTTCCTGGGACGGGCTTTCCATACGTGTACCTGTCAAGAGAGCAAGATCCCGAGTCCAAGGAGACACAGGCCACGCCCGCTTCCTACCCATCTCTACCTCCCTTTTGGCTCATCCCCCTTCCTCCTCTCTCGCCTCTGAGGGTCACAGAGCTTCGAGGGCGGGGGACTGAGCAGTGGCTCTTTCAGCAGGGCAGCATCCGAAGATCTCTCACATCCTTCTTTTATCATGTCTTTTTTTCCATATTTAAAAAATTTTGATACCATCTTAATAACATCTTTCTTATTACAAAAGCTAAGCAAAGTTTTAGTAGAAAGAAGCCAATATCAATAAACAGACAAAATAAAAACAAGAAGGAACACTGTCTGCCATTTTGCCTTGCTTCCATCTAGTAATACGATAGTGTCTCCTCAATTTAAATCTCATGTAAATATATACTATATATTTAATGTGTATATATATACGTTAGGATTGTGGGGCTGAAGGAATAGTACAGTGGTTAGAGCATTTGTCCAGCAAGTGCAAGGCCCTGAGTTAGATTCCCTAGCACCACATTGTAAGCTGGACATGTGGTGCATGACTGGAATCCCAGCCCTTGGGAGGCTAAGGCAGGAGGACTGCTGTGAGTTCAAGGCCAGCCTGGGCTACATAATGAATTTAGAACCAGCCTAGACTACAAAGCCAGACTTGGTCCTCTCCCCACCTCCCCCCAGAAGGATTGTGCCACGACTACGTCACTGAAGATTGGTGTTTTAAGGGCATTTGGTTCTCCCATATTTGGCATGACCCCTATATGTCAATTTGCAAGAGAGGTGGCCA
Source organism: Ctenodactylus gundi (assembly GCA_004027205.1). Classification (NCBI taxonomy): domain Eukaryota; kingdom Metazoa; phylum Chordata; class Mammalia; order Rodentia; family Ctenodactylidae; genus Ctenodactylus; species Ctenodactylus gundi. The sequence continues at coordinate 10,633 of PVKB01003804.1, forward strand.
CCACTTACTGGGACCCAGACCTTGGTGGCCTCTGCTCTGAAAGCGCAAGGCAAGATGGGACCCTTTACTTTGCCATCTCTTCGTGCTGGTGGAGCTACCAGGGGACCTGAGACGCTGGAAATATGACACTGATACATCACATTCAGTGTCCTCGGTAAAGATGGCTGTGCAGCACAGCATGTGATGCTGTAGTTAGACTGGCGAATCAGGTGGGATTTCCGCCATCTGCATATCCCTACAAACTATGGATTGAAGTGAGTTTTCCATTATCATTGGTCAGGTAAATGATCTGCTGATGACCAAATTTCCCTTATAACCATAGGTGGTGTGTTTCCCCTAGAACATGTTGTGTTATTTCTGGTTAAGGGAAAGCACCCTACAGCGCCTCCCTGCGTTATGCACATGCACACGTTAGTGTGTGTGTGTGTGTATGTGGGTGTGTGTGCACTTTGCCACTTTCAGGATCAATCACAGTAGCTCATCCTGTCTAAAAACAGTTCTCTCCCCTTGATAGACGTAGGAAAGCTCATGTAGACAAGAAAGAAAATTAAAAAAGGAAAAAAGGAGGAAGAGCAACTGAATAATCTGCAGGTGTGGATGCTCCCAGAGTATTCAAAGTATTTGTGCTGCCACTGCTTTCAGAGAAACCAGCAAAAATATCTCAAATCATGAGTCTTCTTTAAATAATTCCCCTTGGAAGAGTTATTTATTTTTAAAATCAACTCACCGGCCACACACGCTCACTGTCAGCTCTTCTTCCAAGATGGTGATTTTCTTCGGCATGGTGACTTGCACCTCAAACTTAGGAAGCACTGCGTATGGGGATAAGGGAGTCGGGAGTTGTTTCTGGCCTTTTGGGTCATCCATTTTTCCAGGTTCCCTAATGCTATTCTGGGGATTTGAAAGGGCAGCTCTGTCCTCTAGGACATCAGGATTTACCTCACTCTCTAAAGGAGATTGTGGGATAGGGAACCATGACAGACCAGAGTGACATTCATGAGCTATAAACTTATGAATGACTCTGCTGAAAGCAGGATGTTTTAAGATTTTTGGGTATTAACTATTGCTACAAATATAACTAAGTTCTAGGAAGCCTTATCTGCAAATGGGAGATGTCTGCATTGGACTTAGCCATTATGAGCTTTATGCTAAGCTTCAGCTCACGCGTGGGAAATGGAAGCAGAAACTGAGCTCAAATTCTAGACCTTAGACATTTAGATGTGCAGGCAAATGAGACCCAATCCCCCTTGATCCATACCAAATTCTTCCACTGTGAAGGAGTGCTCCTTTTGTCCCCCCAGCTCCTTCTGCACCACCACTTTGTAGGTTCCCTGGAGAGGCTCTGACGAGAGGGGGAATGACATCTGCGTGAGGCCATGCTCTAGTGTGACCTGCTGCCACTGGATGATGCGGTTGCCTTTGGGGTCCTGGAAATAAGTCATTTAGAATTTACAAAAGCCCAAAGAACACTAGAGATGGTCAAAGAAACCTACAGTACCCCTAGTTATCCATAAACAAGACATGTGGGGTGGTTGTCACAGGGGGCGAGGAACAGAAGTGAGTTATGACCCTTCAGACCTGGGGGGTGTTAGGAGGCTTTCCCTCAGTGATGTGTTACTTCTCAGTTTGATTCACATCACTTACCTGAATGTAGATGAGCGGCATCTAAAAGACAAAAGGAAATAAATACAAAAGTTTATAGTCACTCTCACGTGTTCCCGATTTTGAGTTGTATGAAGTAGCTCTCCCTCTATAGAATAACACTGCCTAGAATAAAACTTGGAAAGATTTCAGGTTAACTTTTAGAGAACTTGTAATTAGTTCATTTTAAGATGTCAAGAACTTACTGGGTCATCAACAACCCGTGTGTGTGTGTGTGTGTGTGTGTGTGTGTGTGTGTGTGTACTGACGTTAGGAAGGGGATTTGATTGTTGCATCCTACTAAAAAATATTCCTTAGCTTGATAATTTTATAGATTGAAAAATGAACATGGATGAAAGTAACCATATTTGGATCCAGTTACAAACGTGGGTCACAGAATACTTAAATAGTTCTAACACTGAAAAATGAGGACAAGTGGGAGTGGCTCCTCTGCTCCCCATGTATATTCATTAAAAAAGTCTACTATTTATATATATACTGATTGGATGTGTGTTATTCCAGATGCTGAGAACAGAGCAGTGCCCGAAAGGACAACAGGTCTGTTCTCATGGCACTCATATTTCCACAGGATGGACAGAAAAGGACACAGATGTGTCTATCATCTGTCTGTCTTCATCTCAAACTCAGACAGTGGGAAGTACTAAGTAGAAAAAACAGGGATGAGATGAGAGAGTGATGGACGTGGCACTTGACTTCAAATACAGCAGTTAAGGTAGGAGCGGGGGCCAGGTGATTGTTATGCTAGTGCTTGGAATATAGCTTTACGGTTTGAATAAAAAAGTCTCCCAAAAGGCTCACGTGTTATTAGTGGACTGATCTACTGATGAGCTCACATCTGTGCCATGAGTGTGCTCTTGGGAGGCGGGGCCTGGTTGGAGGAAGTAGATCACTGGGGTCACGACCTGGACAGGCATATTTTTGACCCTCACCCCTTCCTCTGCCTTCTGGCTCTTTCCATCACTGTCTGCTTCTTCTGAGGGGACCTACTTTTCCCCACCATGGCCTTCCACCACAGTGTTGCTGCCTTGCCAGAGTCCTAAAGCAACTGAGCCAGACACCCATGAACGGCAGCCGCTGGGGTCGTGAGCCACAGTAACGCTTTCCTCACACAGTCGTGAATGTCAGATATTCGGTCCCAGCGATTAATGTAGATGAGACTGGGCAGGCTGTATGGCGATTCATAAGGAGAAGTTGCCTGGGTGTGTTTTCAGCTGTCATGTTTTCTGGTGAGGTGGACACAGAGGTGAGACAGCGAGAAGCAAGGGTGATGGTATCACCCTCTGACTCATGGACCAGGGGAAAAGAATTCTCATTCAGATGAGAAGCTGTGGTGGAGAAGCCACTTTGGGAGAGAAACAAAAAGAAGCCTTTGGTTTGATGTCTGCAGTGTAACAGAAAGGGTGTTTTCTTGTTACGAATACTGTGCGCTGGTCTCCAGGAGCAAGTGGACCAATCCCATCTTCCTTCGAAGTAGAGTCTTGGGTAATTGTGTTTGGAAAAAGTTGATCTCTGGGAAAGTATTTGAGTTAACATTCTTGGATGGTTTTCCTGGGTCTACTATTTAATTTCTTTCTTTCTGATTTTCCTAGATGGCAACTAAGGAGTAAATTTAATTGTATGACACCTGGCTGAGTAACTGACCAAGAGAGTGTTACCTATGCTCCTGGCCTGAGCCATCAGCTGTAGCCAACCTGTAGACCACGTTATGATAAATATAAGAGGGAGGGTTTGTTACTTACAGAAATTAACTACATTATGTTTTTTACATGCTGCCTGAAGCAATTTATCTTCACAACTTGTGTACACCTGTATAAACATCCTGTGCTGTTCTAGTGTGAGAAGTTAGTACCGGTGATACCAGATTCTTCCTGTCCCCAGTGCTCGCCTCAATCCTGAAGATAGGTTTTCAGCACATATATACAAATAACAATGATTCTCAGTGAATAAGAGACTCACCTTCTTATTCAGGGGATGAAAATTTTCATCCAATGAGACAACACGAAATTTCACTGAAATAAAAATATGTTCCATGAGATTTTCTCCAAACCCTCATCTAGGCCTAGAGTTTGGTAAGATAAATTATTAAGGAAGTGTGATTATAAGAACTTTGATTGGGGGAATCTGCAAGGGAGAAAGATTTCCCTTTTTCAGAGCTGTCCTCACTGCAGACCACGTCATACCTGTCTGGCTGGGCTTGTAGATAGGCTTGTCTGTCTGAACGAAGACCAGACTCTCCAGGTTTTTGACCAACACCGTCCTCCGCCTCTTGAATTCTTGAGTTGGTCCTTTCACTTGGACAGTAAGGAACATCATCTCTTCACTGGCCGGAACTTGGGGGACCTAAAACACAGACATGATCCTGAGAACACTCAGGTGTCACACCCTGACACAGCCCATTCTGCTTCTCTCGGGGAATGTGGCCCTTTTTACTTAATTTAATTCCCTCATTCCCAGATAGGAAAGATGACACAAAGGAATTACGCCTGTCATTTTGTAAAGGAAAGACAGAATACAAGGTGAGAAAATCCATGGGTCAGAAAGGCCATAGCTGAGGACTTCCTGTTTTTTTTTTTGAGACAGGGTCTCACTATGTAGTCCAGGCTGGTTCCGAGCTCACTCTGTAGCCCAGGCTGGTCTTGAACTACTCATAGGACTCCTCCTGCCTCAGTCTCCCAAGTGCTACCACCACCCCCAGCTTATGTGGTGCTGGGGAATCAGACTTGTGTACTCAGCGTGTGCTAGGCAAGCACCTTAACCCCTGAGCTATTCCCCCACCCCCATAGCTGAGAACTTCATCTTGACTTGTTATGACTCTCACAATGCTGTCTTGATCCAGGTCTGGCTCAAGCTTGCCAAAGTTGATGCTACTTACTAAAAGAGTGTGGTAGAAGTATGTCGTAAGCCTCCAAAGAAAGTATTCCACTAGCACCAGGCTGCAGGCATTCCCCATACAGGGAACTCCAAGGAGAAATTGGACATTTGCTCAGGGTAATTTCTGTACGACTCTTAGGAAACAATGGGATCTGTTCCCATCAGGCCACCACTGGTGGCCCACGGTGAGCCTTGATGTATTTTGCTTTATAAAAATTTTTCCATTTTAATTTTAAGAAGTTACAGTTTCACTTTGTCAAATGGTAATTTTCCCCTAGTAGAATTTTTCTTTGATCACGGGTTTATTTTCTCTGAATATCTGCCTCTCCTGGTGGGAACTGTTGCACGGCTACTTCATTTCCTCACTTAGCTGCAACCTCTGAGCCCGTGCCTGGATTTCCACCACCTTCCTGACCCCTCAGCGTGGCAGTCTTACATCCCCAGACCCTGAGGAGGAGAACCGAATGTACTAAGTCAACCATCCTGACTCACGGTAAAGGAGACGCAGTGGAATAGATCCTTCTCTGCCACCATGTCAGTGAAGAGGCTCCTGTTTTCCCTGAGGGACTCCAATGTGGCACTGACGGTCACTGTCTCATTGAGGTGGCTCAGAAGGAGGCAGCCCTTCTCAGGGGTCTCGGTGTGGAGCAGGGAGGGGACCAGCACCATGTAGAGCCTGGGAACCGCGGTGACAGGAGAGTAAAGGAGAGAGACACAGCTAGCTACAGCCCTGTGTTCCACCGACATCGAGGTCTCTGTCAGTTCTCCACTGAGAAGACACACTGACAAGCAGGTTGTGTGGTGACACACGTGACAGTTATTTCCCCTTTTACCACATGGTCTTGAAGTGAACATTCCACTTGAGGTGGGCCTTAAGGCGATGAGACTTTGTGGGTATACCCCACTTTAATGAATTACAGTAAAAAGACATCTGGATTAGAATAACAGCATGCTAACTATATTTATTGTGTGTTTCTCCCCCAAATGATTCTTGTTATTAGCGTATATTTGTGCCACGCAGTTCACCTTGGAGCAGTGGCCCACGCGCGTCGTGTCTCGGTTATTCTCCCTTCCTGCCCCTCATCTGTCCCTCCCCCTCCGCACCCTGTCTTCTCATTGTCTTCCTAGTCTCCTGGTTTGCTCTTCTCTTGTATCTTAGGGGCTGTTACCAGAAAGATCCAACTCCAGGCTCGGGGATGGCAGGAAAAGACAATCAAATTACAGCGTTTATCACGTGTGTGAAAATTAGATGGTAGCGCTTTCTTCCACTTTATGGATGTGGAAGCCAAGGCTAAGAGAGTTGTTAGTTTAAAGTCTCAGCTGTGGTGAGCAGCTAGCGAAGTCCCACGTGTTGCCTACCCGTGGATGTTTGCCTTTTAAATATTTGCTTTCCAACTCACGGCCAGGGAAAAGTGTCATCCCAAAATTGCTCTCTTGTGATTGAGTTTGGATCCTGGCAACGTACGAGCAGGGCAGAAGATTTCCCAACATCCTGACATGTAACTGAAGATAGACTTTGTGATTTTTCTAACTTTTTTTTTAACTTGCAGAACTCCTAAAACAATTTTTAGATACTTTGTACCTCTTACATATTTTCAAGTAAACAAGTATTTTTCCATGATTTTAAATAATGGCAAAAATCTTATTTTTGATATTTTAAATTAAGGCTTAATATTACTTCGTCATCTGCTCATAGAATCCTCAATATTATAAGAGACTCAGTGTCAGCTATTTAAAAATCGAGTCAAAAATTTCTTTTCTTTGTAATGGGTAAAGATTTAACATCTTTTCCCCTTTTGTTCCTTGGACTTGAATTTCCAAGCAACTTATCACATAAAAGCTTCTCCTACAATTTTTATACTTTAAACTATCTTCTAGAACAATAGTACCTTTTCAGGTCTCTGTATGCATGCATGCCATGCATGTATATAATATTACATGAGAGAATGACCATCTTTTTTTTTACATCTAATGTGAGTAGGAACTTATAAATATTACATACTTTCTCGTGATTGGGTCATTTTCAGAACTACAAATAGACAACTGGTCAAATATATTACCAATTATGATACACACATATTAGATATGAAATTAAAATCTTTTTGAAGCATATCTTTACTAAGAATGATGACATGGGTAGAGATAACTTACTGGAAGAATTCCAAGTCCAACTTTAATTCTATCGCTACTCTTGGCCTGTGTAGGTGTATGAATCGTTCCCACAACAGAAGCAAGGGGCAGGTAAAGCACCATGCCCCTTCCTGCCCTTCCTTCTGCGGGACGGGGCCCAGCTGCCCAGCACTGCGTCCTCAGGACTTGCTTCCCCTCCGTTTGCTTTTGCTTCTTCCCTTCGATTTTGTTGAGACAAAGAACCTTCACCCCCGCATCCCTCAGGGTTTCCCCTGTCCCCACCCTCCCTTTCTTTCTGGGCATCAGCATTGCCAGCTGTCCTATCACGGGCCCCCTACGAATCTCTATGCTCCCCGGCAGCTCTGCGGGTGGATCTGGTGGAGGAAGAGGTTTGTCTTTGAAGATGGACATTTAAGAAAAGGAGCCCACGAAAGGGTGCACAGCGCAAGCTGACCAGATCCATGGGGAGCCGAGGAGCTGCTGCAAAGGGATTCATTTAAAAGATACCGGTTTCGGATGCACTTGGAAAGGCTGCGCGTGCCACGGACCCGGGCTGTTGGAGAAAAATTGTTAAGATTAAGCCAACAGGGCTAGGGGCGTGGCGCAGCGGCTGGAGGACTAGCCCAGCGTGTACAAGGCTCTGGGTTCAACTTCCTCAGCGTCACATATAAATGATCAGGGCATGGTGGCGCACGCCTGTCCCCTCAGCACTCCAGAGGCTGAGGCAGGAGGCCTGCTGTGAGTTCAAAGGCCAGTTTGGGCTCCAGAGTGAGTTCAGGACCAGCCTGGACTCCAGAGTGAGACCCTGTCTTAAAAAGAGAAACAAAAACAAACAGAAAGAAGAAAATAGATGTGCAAAACCTCGCAGTTGCGAGGAGCCTGGGCCAGGTGGCAGCTCTGTAGATGAGACTAGTGAAGGACGCAAGACAGTCGGAAATAAAATACCCGACCGTCGGCTTAAGCTTCCCAGTTCTGGGCACTCACGGTTTTCCGGAGCCAGAGGCGTCTTCGGGCAGGAGCCCCAGCAGTAGGAGGAGCAGGAGCCCGTGAGGCAGGACTCCGACGGTCGCCATGCTGCAGGAGAGGGGACTCAGGAGAGCAGCCGGCTCGCACCTTCCTCCCTACAATGGATCTGCTCCCATGCTCCTCCCAGCAGCTGGCTTTATGCTGCCCTGTGTGCAAACAGGAAGTTCCACCCACAGGAGTTCTCTAAACAAAGTTGAGGTCTCTGGACATTCTCTGAAAGGGTCATTGATGGCCTAATTGCAGTCAAGGTTAATTCCTGGCGGGGGAACCAGAATTCTTGGAGGGATAAACTGTATTCCCGTAAGTGTTCACTTTTTCTGGCGTTTACTGTAAAGCAGCTAATCAGCGTGTAGCCTCTTTTCTCTCTAACCCCCAAACCTCCCAGAGAGCCCAGCGGGCCTCTCCTCCCAGGTCCCCAATGCAGAAGTGGAGGCAGGTGCCTGTGGAGAGTGGGGCAGCTGGCCCCGGGTCCAGGAGCCTTTTGGGGGAGTGAGGCTGGATCTGCCTGGTGTACTTTGACCTTAAGGATATTGCTGGCTTTTGCAAATGAAGAGCCAGGCTCTGGAAAATGACAACAGGAAAGAGGGGCTTGTTTTAAGAAAATGAAAAGGTAACAGGAGAGGTGACAGGATCTCAAAAACAAGCTTTGCCCTGCTGTGCCTCCTGAAGCTCCCAGCTGCCTCTGCCGTGTGGTGACCCTAGACAGGCACATTTCCTGCCTGCCTTCCATAGAATATGCGCCTCTTTGATCTTTAAATCATATAGGCAATTGACTAATGCATTAACCCACTCATGCATATAGGTATTTGCTTATTCCCTCAGTGTTCATCGACCCTCTTGATTACAAGAGACCCTAAAGATAGATTGGTCAAGTATGTAAAGTCAGGTGTGCACCTCTCAAGGAGGTGAAGACAGACAAGAATCCCCAAGCAACAGGAATAACATAACCAGGTATCATTCATGGTTGGAGTAGTTCAGGATACTCAGAGAGCCAAGAGGGACACACCACCCAGACTTGGGGCCTTGGGAAGGAGATCTGAGAAAAGCAAAATGTAACACGGGCACTGAGGGGGAGTGGAAGCAGAGGAAGCAGGAGACGAAGAGAACATTCTGGAAGATGATGTAAGCAAAGGCTTGGGAGGTGAGAGCGATCACGGCCTCCTCACTCTTTGGGGCAGGTGACACGCCCACGTACCTCAAAGCAGATGAAGGGTGTTGGCTTCAAATCAGAGTATGATTTGTGGGTAATAGAAAGGCCACCGAGGGAGTCATTAGGGGACGACTCTGGATGTGTTTTCTGGTAAGATAGCTGCTGCTGACACTGGAAGGACTGACTGCTGGAGGCAACCTGGGGCAGGGAGACCAGCGCGGGCTGGAAAGTAACACAGGCAGAGCCGATGGTGCTTGGAGGCAGGTTGCTCATGGGATTGGAAGAGGTGGTGTACTCGTATCTGATCTAAGAGGTGAAATGCCAGGGGGTTAAGATGTGCCATTTTAAAATTTCCAGCTATTCACTGAATGAATCATGTCACTTTTAAGGGAATAAAACAGAGAAAAGAATTTGGCAGGAGCAGATGGAGAGACAGAAGGGCCGGCTGGGGCTTGGGAAGGTACAGAGCATAGCTTCAGAAATGCTTGTGGGATTGTGAAGTATTTATATTCAAGGGAGTTTAATGTCTGGCTGTAAAGTGAAGCCCTTAAGTTATGGAGTGAGGAACAGGAAGCAAGACACAGCCGAGGGCCCCACATCTGAAAGCCTAGTCTTTCAGAAGAGAAGAAATTTTCTCTGTGGGTTGAGCCGTTGCATTTTGAGGTCTGTCTGCTTCAGCAATAAAGCTCGTCTCCTAGATGTCTTATTCTTCATCCCTGTTTCTTTCCTCCCACCATTTACACACACACACACACACACACACACACACACACACACACTTACACATGCACACACATGACACATAATGTCTACAATGAACTTGAGTTTTTGTGCACATATATATTACATCAACTTTACAATTTTTGGCCCTCCCACTCCCTCCCCATCTCCCTTAACTCTCACCTGCACACCATGTGGTTCTATAGAATATCTGTATTCTGGGTTTCCCAAATCAGAGAAGCCGTGTGATATTTAACATACTTAATATTCAGCATCTGACTCAAATCACCACTCTTCAGCTCAGCTTCCCACCCCTAGCATGGGCTGCAGTGGCCAAATCTTGATGCCTCTGGGTCCAGCAGTGCCCTTTATTGGGATATTTGCCAAAAGTTCTTTTTTTTCTATATCTTACTATATCTTTGCTGAGATTCTTTAATATGGCCTCACCCACCATTCCACATGAGAAAAGAAAAGTAACAATGTAATTCATAAGACTAGAACATGTGAGAAAGAAATAGAAGTTAAATTTCAAATGCCTTAGCTGCATACTGAAAAGTGAATGTTTGTACATCAAAAGACATTCAGATTGTCATTACATCGATCAGTTTTTTTAGGATAAACTTACATCAAAGACCAAATAAGTGAATTGATATAACAAGTGACCTTAAATCTGTATCATCTAAGTATTTTACACTTAAAGCGAGATGTAAGGCATACTTATTTCAGAATTTAAAAACTTTCATAATTTACTCACATTTCACAAATCACTAACATTTTGCCAGATTTAGTTTATAATTTTTATTTACTCAGTCATCCATAAATTCATGCACACATACTTTTGAAGATTTTCTACCCATTCCCCTGTTGAATATAATTATTATGTTTTGCAAACTAATACACTATTACAAATAATAATTATGTATGGAAATTTCACAGATTTTGTGAAACGGCTGGTACTGTTTTAGAAGTATACCAATCAAATGATTCAAATACCAATCTTTTTTTTGTTACACTTTCTCTTTAAGTGTTTCCTTTCCTCCATACTTTTTGGTGCTGCTTGTCTCTCTGACTCTCTCAAAGAGTCCTTCAATCATTTTCTACAATGCTGGGCTAGTGGCCGCAAATTTCTTTAGGGATTCTTGGTCATGAAAAATTTTTACTTCTCCTTCAAATTTCAGGGCATTATTCCTGCTTCTGTCCCCATCCTTACTGTTGCAAGTCCTAGGCCTCAAGGTAAGTTATCTTGCAGAGTTGTGATCGTAGCATGTCATTTGTGAATGGCTTGCTGAAAATGTGCACGTTTTGTTATTGTAGGTTGAAATGAACAAGCCTGAAAGCCACTCAGTGCCCTGGCTCTGGCTGATTGTGCAGTCTTGATCAGTTTACTGGGGAGCTGATACCATGGAAATGGATGATGACACTCAAAACAGGATGAAAAAAGAGAAGAACTTGAGACAGAGTCACGAGGGACAGTTTTGTTGAGGGGTAATGAGCAGGGGCACCAAGTGGGATGGAAAAGCCAGTCAGAAAGGGAGAAATGTGGTCAGGAGACTGGGCTGGTGACTTCACGTCCCGAGGAGGGACCTTTTCAGCAGGACAATAATCAATAGAAGACTTTTACCAAGCTAGAGCGATTGTGACTTAGTGCCAGGTTTGTAGCATACACAGTGAATAGTAAAAGAGATTGTATGATTTTATAATGTATTGATTCAAAATATAACAGATTAAGGTTTTTTAAAAGCTAGAAATAACAGACCTCTTGTTTATAGAATTACTTAGGAGGAAAAATTAAAGTGAACCATTCATGCCTCATTATAAACTGCAAAGAAGGATATTGCTAAACTTCTGGCCGCACATGTCAAATGCCTACTGGAAATCAAATTAAAAATTGGTGATTTTCCAGTGGCTTTTGGGACTGGAACAGTGGGTTCTGGGTACTTTAGTTTCTTCTAAATCACAGGCTCAATGCCAGTTCCTTCAGGAGGAAGAGAAGTGGGAGATACTGGAGCTAGTTTTGCTGGATTTATTGAAAGGGGCGAAACATGACAGAACAGAACTACTCGGAAATGCTCGGGAAAAGGAAGGTGTCATTTGCAGGAGGGGACCTCGACAAGCTGGAATGAAGTGTCACTGCTTGCAAGTGCAGAGCAGGAAGGACAATAAAAGAGAGGAGGCTGAGCTGCGTAGAGTGACACGAGTCACCCCAGGAGGAGGATGTTGGAGGTGGGAGAAAGCTGTAGGAAGTGGTGGTACATACTGGTGATCTCAACCCTCCGGGAGGCTGAGGCAGAGGATTGCAAGCTCTGGTTCAGCTTGAGCAATGTAGTGACTCGACAAGAGCCTGTCTGAAGGTAGAAAGTAAAAAGGGCTGGAGATGTAGTTTATTACGAAGGTCAGTCCCTAGTAGGGAGGAAAAGATGTGTACACAACAGACTCAGCCATAAAGAAAAATAAAATCCTCTCATTTACATGAAGATGGGTGGCCATAGGGTACATTATGCTAAAGGAAATAAGACTGATAAAGAAAGACAAGCATGGCTGTTGCTTCTACGTGGAAGATGACCTGAATTTAGAACGACGATTCCTAAGGTTTGGCAAGGGTGGAACGGGGGCTGAGTGGGAAGAGGAAGCTTAGATTTGCTCGGTGTGTACTATGCACGCATGAAAATACATACTGAATCATATGTCTAATCAGTTCATTTCATTTTGAGATTTTGATACAAGGATGTACAGGGAGAAATTATCTTTAGGAGTAAGGATTCTTTCTTTGCATTCAACGACTTTGTATTCAGTACAATACTTCCTTTGTATTCATAGATCATGAGGAAGATTTTCTTAAGAATTCCTTATCCCTATAGAGAAAGCACATGAGAAGAAAACAAATAAAATGGACTAATCAGTTCATAGACACCTGAGTTCTACTTTTGGATGAGCTTGGCAGTCTTGGATAACCTAGCTAACTGCTCTGAGCTTCAAATACCATGTCAGTAAATATCGGGTAAGAACACCTCCTCTATCAGCTTTGCGGGAGTAGTTTGTCCAAGATGCTATGTATAACAAGGTTTTAAAATTGTGAGCCTTGCTATACCAATGTAAATTAATATTTATAATGTGAACCCTAAAGATCGAGAGAGAAGTCTAGAAATATCTTCTTTGCTTTTCTTCTACAGGAAGAGCATCCATCAACATTTCCAGGGGGGCAGAAGTGACTTGTACTATCTGAGTATTGAGCCCTTGAAAAAAAAATGGAACCCACAATTTGGATGTATCCTACACAGTTCTGAAGAACTCAGCAAATATTTGCTGCTGGAAAGCTGAGGTGAAGACATAAGAGAGAAAAAAGGAGAGCCAGATGATGGCTGACCAAGGTGAGGACGTGCAGAAAGACACGTGGCGTGAAGGTGAAGGTGGGTATCTGGGAACTGAGAAAAAATTCAGATGCAGTCGGGGCCCTAATAAAAACAAAGGAAGAGAAAATACGTGCCCTTTTGCATTGCTACAGTGTTTGTTAGGAGCTGAATATATCCGTTCTACCTGTAGCACATGTGATCTCAGCTCATTTTACCTGAGAAAATAGAACGTGGACGGTCCATGCATTTCCTGTTAATGATGACAATGAAGGACACTGCAGCTGGTTACAGATTAGCCATCGTCCACATCAGAGGGCCCAGTGGTGACATAACCATACTCGCTGGTCAGAGAAGTCCTGGTTTTATGTTTGCACTAGTATCCGGAGCAGAACCTGGAGTGGGGGAGTCGGGGTAGGATGCACGTGTTCTCAAAGGTGTTCTCCGGGTGGTTCTCATTAACTGGGTTTCCTCTCCTAGCTTTTCACAAGAAAAAGAAATCTGAATGTCCGAAGCTAGCAACATACCAGCTTCTCACATTGTTTCTACTCCATCAGTGTGCTTGCCATAGTTTCTCAAGGTCATTACATTTCTAGCACTGGCCCCTCAACCCCCAATGACTACCTCTCTGGCTTCTGTTTTGGTGGCTTTGGCAACTTTGGACATCTCCTAGGAGTGGAGTTATATAGGTCTTGTGTGTTTGCGTGTGCACCTGGCATGGTCGACTGACTAAAATGTTACTAACGTTTGTGTGTTCTGCCATGCGTTGAAACTTCACTCCTCCTGAAAGCCCGCAGAGTATTCCACTGGACACATACACCTGTGTTAGTCACCTATCCATCTTTGTGACAAAATACCCTGAGGAATTCCACTTCAGCAAGCAAAGATTGATTTTGGCTTATGGTTCCAGTTCCTGGTAGCTTGGTTCCGTTGTTTCTTGGTCTGTGGTGAGGCAGAAAATTGTGGGAGAGAGGGTGTGGTAGAGCAGAGCTGCTGTCCTCATAGTGACAAGGAAGCAGGTGATGGATGTAGAGATAGAAAGAGGCAGAGAGGAAGAAGTCTAGGGACCAGATGTCCCTTGAAGGGAACACTCCGAGGAACCTACTTCCTCTAATTAGGCCCCACCTCTTAAATTTAGGTCATTCTAAATTTAGGTCGTCTCCCATGTGGGAGCAACAGCCATGCTAGTCTTTCTTTACCAGTCTTACTTCTTTTAGCATAATGTACCCATGTGTCCCACTGCCTCCCAGGATGGCACCGGCTAGGTACAAAGCCTGCAACACATGAGCCTTTGGGGGAGCATTCCAGATCCAAACTGTAACACACACCCAGTTTTCAAAATCCAGTTGTCCATTAACGGGCATGGGGGTGGGGTGGAGTTCCACCTCTTGGCTCTTGTGAGTGGTGCTGTGTGTCCAAACACCTCATCAAGACCTGATTTCTATTATTTGGGAAGTGACCGTTGGCTTCCATATGTGTGGGAAGGGGCTTTCTACTTTCTTAGAGGAGCAGAGACCTTTGGCAGGCTTACCGATGAATGCACTTTCTTATTCTTCATGTGTGAAAAACGTATGTGCTGCTTGATATTTTAGTGTCTGTGTTCTCACGGTGAGTAGCAAACAGGCAGACAAGGGGTTGCTCAGGGAGCAGGCGCGCTGATGGAAGGTGTCGGGTCCTTGGCAGCACTGTTGGGCTGTTGCACCAACCTTGGAATATGAACTTATGGACTTCTCTATTTGTTTAAAGCATCTACTGGTTGGTTTTCTGTTATTTATTGTCAGAGGAACTCCAGTCTGACTCACAGATGCAAAATCTATTCTAGACAAGTGAGTCAATGTGACCAAATATTTAGGATTGTGAAATCACATGGGATGTTAGGTAATCGGTAAGAAGGGCATCCAGCTTGGCTGGGGCTCAGGGACACAGGAGTGTCCAGGCCTTGTGTCCCGTGGGCCAGTCTGCGTTTTGTTCTGCAGGCAGTGTGCAGACAGAGAGGTGGATTAGGCACTGCAGAAGCATTATTATACAGGCAAGAACGTGACACCCGCTGCAGGAAAGCCAGGCAAAACCAAGCACGTCCCAGGGGCTATTTTAATGTTCAAATGAGAGAAAACCAGAGTCTAAATACTGTTGTATTTACAACAGTGTAGAGAAGGAGAAAAAATGTGGATTTGGAGTTCGTTTGACATACTTAATTGATACTTTAATGTTAATATTAGAGAGAGAAGTTGCATTCTACATTTTACCACATCCAAGACACTGTCAATACAAAAATCGCAATTACTGAACATATTAACAAATATTTCATACATTGAATAAAAAAAATCTTTGTTTGCTGGGTGGGGTCACTCACCTGTAATCCCAACACTGGGGAGGTTGAGGCAGGAGGATTGCTATACGTTCAAAGCCAGATTGGACTACATAGTGAGTTTAGGGCCAGCCTAGATTGCAGTGGCCCCATCTCAAAAATATCTTTGTTTTAGAGACATGAAAAGATATGCGTATTAGAATAAGCAAAAGTTGGTGGTAGTTATATAGTATTTATACATGTAATGTGCCAGGTGTTGTGATAATTGCTGCCTTGAGTGTCTCAGCACATTCAGAGCTTTATGAAATAGGTATGGACTTTTCTTTGCCATTTTAGAGACAGTAAATGGAGGATGACTCTAGATTTCTCAAAAGAACAAGTACGTGAAGAGTTTTGTTAATGACAGACATGGGGAAAGCGGAAGGCAGAGTTCTAGCCATTGAGAAGGTGATGCTCATTGAGATGTTCAGTGAAGCCACTCGGTGGGATGCTGAGAGTGGAATGTGTGGGAGAGGAGTTAAGGAATAATAATAATAAAAAAGAAGTGGATTGATTAGGTCATGTATCCAGTCACTATTTAAGAATCTAACAATGCACAGGACCTATGTTAGGTATCAGGGTAGGGTGGCGGGCAGAACAGTGAGGTGAGGGAGATGGCCTTTGTTTAGTCAGCCCACCATTATTTTAATGTGTGTGTCGTACTCCATACTGTTTTGTGTTTAACAAAAGCTACATCAAGCAGTCTCTACTTTTGGGGGAGTATACATCCCGATGGGAAAATACAGACACATGTGCATAAACAAGTAAGACATTTTATATGACGATAAGTGCTACGAGAACAAAAGATACGCCTTCGCTTCCCTGAGCTTAACAGATGTTACGAGTGCTCATAAGAAGCGAGACCCAGCTGGAGTGTGCAGAGGAGACTGGGTCGGGTTCGGGCACAGAAGCTGAGGATCCGCCCTGGCTACCGGGGGAGAACAAGTTGAGGACACAGGAAGAGGAGAGCAGGTGCTGGTGGTTTGGATCCCGAGTTGTTCCCCCAAATCCTCATGTATTTGGAACTATGTGTATTTGGGAGGTAGGGCCTGGCTAGAGGGGGCAGATGCTTGGGGTTTGACCTAGAAAGATCGCGTCAACTTGTTGTGATGGGACGCACCTGGGGCAGAGATTTTCCGTGTTTGCTATTGACTTGGGGCCAAGTATGGGAGGGACACCCTCCCTGGGTGGTGGGGGGCACAGCTGTTAGCTTGAAGTCATTAAAGGAAGGAAGAAGACACGTTATCACAACTTCTTCTTGAGCAGGTGCTAGGCTTTGCCTGAGTCTCCAGACTCACTTGGCTTCTGCCCGCCACAGGGGAGCAGCTCTCTGGCCTGTCTCTGCCGTGGGCCTCCCCCACTGCCGCTGCCCATGAGTGAGCGGACGGGATGGAACCTGTTGACCCTGTGAGCCACGTGCATCTGTCCTCCCTTCCACTGTGGGTGCCCGGGTTTTGTCCCTGTAAAGAGGAAGTAACTCAGACAAACAGGTGCAAGTTTGACAGCCTGAAGGAAGAAAGGACCGTCAGGAAAGGAGTCTGAGAGGCAGGCTGAGGGAAGAAGGGGGCACCGTGCTGGCCGTTGGGGCGGCGCGGGCAGCACTGGGCCAAGCTCCAGCACGGTAATTCTCAGCTGCGGCCTTGTGCGCGCCTCAGCCGCTGCTGTGCCAGGATGGAACTGCAACTGCGGGGCGTGGGGCCCGCCGGGGAACAGCACGAGTTCCTTCCTCTGTCCTTCCCACCACACAGCCCGGTTCCAGTCTTAAGGAGGAGGTCACAGTCCAGCTCTTGGGCTGAGAGCCCCTCACGGGCGTCCCCACAC
The DNA here is from genome assembly GCA_004027205.1 of Ctenodactylus gundi. Lineage (NCBI taxonomy): Eukaryota > Metazoa > Chordata > Mammalia > Rodentia > Ctenodactylidae > Ctenodactylus > Ctenodactylus gundi. The sequence continues at coordinate 27,707 of PVKB01003804.1, forward strand.
CCACCCAGCCGCTCACTTGGGCACTGGGTCCCCACCTGCTCACGCTCCCACCTGCCTGTCCCTGACCTTCCCCCTCCATTCTCTCCCCTCACCCCCATTTTATTTCATTGTGGCAAAAAAAAAAAAAACCCAAAACACATTTTAAAGCGATTTAAGAGTAGACGAGGCGTCTCTCTGGACAGATGCTGGCTGTGGGCCTTTCTGCAGGTGGGAGACGAGGGGGGAGAATTGTAGGAATTGTGGCCCTGCCCTGCCTGGCTTGAGAACAGCCTCCTGCCATTTTTGAGCCAAGATTCTGAAGTGGATGCCAGTCTTGAGACTGGCATCACCGGATTGCCTGCCCTCCCTCCCCCCTCTCCTCCATCAGAAAGCTGACTCACTCTGATTGATGTTGGGCAACTTCCCAAACCTCCTCGTGCCTCAGTTTCCCCATCTGGAAAAAATGGGGCCAGCGGTAGCAGGGCTGCCCGTGCCCCTGCATCCCCATGCCCCAATGCAGCCCCTGGGCGCCTCCTGCCTCTGCCTCAGTGGGTTTGGGGGAGCCCGCCTGGGCCCACCACTCACTCCTGGAGCGTGAGGCTCAGCCTCCAGCGAGGTCATCCGGACGCCGGGAGCCAGGGTGTGGTGCTGTTCTGTTTTCTATATGTATTTGATGAAAGTCTCCTAATGGAGCAGAAATGCTTGGGTGAGGCCCTGAGACCTGGCCCGGGCCTGCCTTGGGGCAGCCCTTCCCAGGCCCACTGGGCCTGCTTTCCGCGTGTGCTGTTTCTCCTCCCTCGCAAAGCCATGTCCCTGGGTCTGCACAGCCCTGTCAGACGGGCCGCTTCCTCCCCAGGGCCAACCCGTGTCTGACGGCCTTTCTTGGAAGCAAAGAAGAGGAGGCTGGGTCTGTCCTCACTGGTGTCCCACACGGAGAGCAGTCCTATTGTAAAGAAACAAAAACGGAAGAAGGCCCAACAACATTTGTATAAAGACACGTTTTTGTACTACAAGTACTACTTTTCCTGTATGTCAGCAATAAAATTTCCTGGTCAGGAAATCTCCAGAACTTACGTTGCTAAGCTGAAACTCCCTGCCAGGCGATCGGAAGCTCCGGTGTCCTCTGCCCTGTCCTGTCCTGTTCCTGTCCCACCGCGTGATGCTACGAATAAAACCAACTTTAACTGCTTTGCTTGAGTGGAATTATAGGGTATTTATCTTATTGTGACACACTTATTTTGTGTATCAGGTCCCACGATGCTTTCTCTCTCTTTTTTTTGTATACTGCAGAATTTTCTGGTCCTCTTTGAGGCAGAATATTTTACTATTTGTATATACCATAATTTATTTAGCCATTCATCAATGTCTTTTGTCTATTTAAAAATATGTTACTGTTTCTTTCATCTGACTGTTGTGTTACAGGTGTTTATGTATTTGGATATCAACCCCACATCAGATACATGACATATACTGAGCAAGTAGCTCAAGATCTGTGCCAGGCCGGGTGGCGCAGGCCTAGCATCCCAGTGGGGGGCGGCGGAGAGGCAGCCACAGGGAGACTGCAAGATGGAGGCCCACCTGGGCATCTTAGTGGCGTAGCAAGGTCCAGTCTCAGAACAGCAGCAACAAAGGATCTAGGGATGTAGCTTGAACTTAATGCCCTGGGTTCAATCCCCAGCACCATAAGAAAACCAAAACCAACCAAACCAAAAAAAAAAATTATTTTTACCTTGTTTCACATTCACTAGTTTTATGCCTAAAACATTATTCTGATCTGAACATACAGAACTCCCCCCCTCTTTTTTTTTTGTTAAGTTGTCTGCAAATATCTTAGCTTTTTAGATGCTCTTTGAGTTGGTCATAAAACCTTACTATTAATCTCACTAATAATACATTAAATGAATATTTAACCCTTTGGGCTTCTTTTTTGTATTTGCCTAAGAATAATGGTTTTATAATTTTCAAAATTATATTTTGTCAATTCATTCAAGCTGCCCTAAGTAATGATGATCACCTATGTGTCTCAGTATGAATTATAAAATACCTTACAGAAAGTGTTCTTACTGTGCACAGTTTGACACAGGCATTCACCTTCACTTCTAGACCGTTTCTCCTTTACATGCCTGGCTTCCAGATGCCATCTCATTTTACATTCAGCCGCTGTGTATTATGGAGAGAACATGTCTGGGCCCAGAGTCGTTCAAGTATGTGGACTAAGGAAGTCCTTCATGTGGTTAAAAGATTAATAGAATTTGGGTAACCAGAGAGAGGTTACTGCCCTGGGCAAATTTCAGCTTGTCAGATTAAATACACATTACATTTTGGCACAGATTTTCTTAGGTGAAACTTTAACAATAATTAGAACATGCCTGTAATCCCAACACTCAGGAGGCTGAGGCAGGAGGACTGCCATGAGTTTGAAGCCAGCCTGGACCACATACTGAGGTCAGGGCCATTTTGGACTATCTACTGAGACTATCTCAAAAGAAAAAAAAAAAAGGAAAAAAATATAACTTGAATCTGCATAGAACTTTTGCTTTTAGAACCTGGATTATTATTATTATTATGAATTTTTAAATGTTAGAAAGTTAGTTCCCACTTCTGAATTTTATAAGAAAATATTAAGTGAAAAGCATAAGAATATCTCCTATGTTCTACTTACACAGCAGCAATGCTTTACACTTAAAAAATCTTTCAGAAAGGAAGGTCTTTAACAATTCTTCCACTTTGTATTAAAATAAGTGGGGGTGGGGAGATACAGGCAAGACGAGACAGTGAAGGAACATTGGTCAGTGGCTTGTGTGACTCGGCTGGAAGGCCGAGCTCTGCTGAAGGAATCGTCCCTGCAGCCTGACCTGGAAAGGCGGACCTGGAGAGTGACCAGAGGGCTGGAGGAAGGGCACTGAGAACTGCCAGTGGGTGAATGCAGGTTCCCGGGCCAGGAGAGGCTGTAGGATGGGGCCCGAAGCCACAGAGGGCCGATGTGGCTTGGCCAGCTCTTGGGCTGCGAGCCCGTGCCAGGCAAGTGCATGGGAGTTTTGCAGTAAGGTCAACAGCCTAGAAAGCACCGAGCCACCATGGGCTCTGCACTCTGACAGCACCCTTCATCTGGGACCTGATGGAGCACTGGATCATCAGGGCTATGTTGCGGAGGCAGGGGAGAGGCCTGCCTGTGCGGTCTAGGAGGTGGGGGACTGTGCTAGGTCAGGGCTGCAGTACCTGTCTGCTAGCAGGTCCAAACGTGTTTGGCCACAGGAAGCAGAGAGAGAACTGGCTGCACTTTCTGTCTCAGAGAGCAGGATCCGAAGTCTTGGGTGTGGGGACTTCCCATCCAGATAACACAGGGTAGTAATATTTTTCTTTTCTTTTTGAACTTTAGCCTCACTATGATGGTTTTCTACAGGTATATTGAACTGATATTTTTTTCTGGTATTATTCAATGGTTTTTAATTTTTCTCTTTCCTCTTTTTTTTCCTTCCTTTTGGGTCCTTTCCTCTCTGTTTGTTATTTCCTAGCTTCGACCTTTCTTTTTCAATTAGCTCTTTATGCCTGTTTTTGGAAAAGACTTTCTGTAAATTCTGAAGGCATACTTTCTCTATTTCACTTGTAACTCTCCCTGTTTCTTCTTTGTAAGGTATGCTCCCAGAGACCACCACTACTCAGGACACTTGAAAGGAAAGTCTTTATTGCAGGCTGGCGACTGCACATGGGAACAAGCCCAAGGAGTACAGCCCCCCACCCCTGGTCTCAGAGTCTTTTTAGCAGGAATAATACATCCTGGTCAACACACTTGAGGAAGCTTTTGGCAGCAGTAAGCAAGTTAGAGAAGCAGAAAGCAAAGTGAGTTAGTACATACCGCTAGTTCTCCTTAGCAACTGGGGCCTAGCCCACGACTTTTTATCTTGGCAGGTGTGTTAGCCATGTGCAGTGTTAGAGGGATAGAAATGGTTACCACAATACGGCATTGGTCTGGTCAAGCTGCATATCCCCACTGGTTTTATGGGCGTGAGTCAAATCATGGACGAATCATGAGTAAGAGGCTGTATTGTCCCCTAAATACCCATAATTTTCCTGAGGTAACCATCTGCCTTATATAGGCAAGCAAGCAGTTAAGCGGGAAGGCCTTAGAGTTAGGCTTAGGAGCAAAAGAATCAACGGACCCACTATATCTGTCAACAGGGCTGTCAGCCGGGAGGACCAGGAGAATAAGGATTGGTACCAGCTCTTGGGTGTTTTTTGCTCTTTGAGATTGTTTTGGACCAGTGACAAAATATTTAAAATTATCCCCAATTGTTTGGCACAAAAACAGCAGGCTTTTCCTCGGGCTAGGCAGAGGCCTCCTCGCTTCATGAACAGGAGATCTCTGGTTTTGGAGCACTACCTCTGCTAGGGAGTCCACCTGGAGCTCCAATCTGGAAATCTAGCTCTCTAGATACCCTAGGTCCTCTCCTATTTGGCCACTTAGTTTATTTTTTAGATTTTTATCTCTTGTTATTAGTGTAGAGACGTTTATTACGGCAGAGCTGACTAATAGTGGAATGAGAACGGGAGTTGCCCTGTGGTCACGAGCTATCCTTGACTTTGGGGACACCTGCGCCCTGCTTCTTTTCCATTGTGGATAATGACTTGGGGCAGAATGTGTGCTAGGACACAAAGGACAGGCTCCTCCAGTAATAATAGGTCAGAAATGGCAAATTTGGTTGGGCTGTTTGTGTAGGCAAGCCAGGCAGTGTCTGGGGCTTTGAAATATAGTCGTTTATTTACGTTGGTATTTTCCTAAACAATATCTCCACAGGACTTTGAATAAGGAGAACATTCTAGCGGGTGTCCTGGGGACATTAGGCAGGTTTCCCTTTCCCATAGGGCTCCCAGGGTAGGTTTTGGTAGGTTTCATTTACAATTTTCTGGCTCAGAGGAAGAATTTATCATTTAGTTTAGGCCAATCCCAATATAGAAAGAAGGTTTTAGGTTTAAAGAGAGCCAGAGCCTATCTCTGGCTGGTTTGATTAAGAAGTTGGTGTACCTTGGCCAATGCCCGGAACATCGAGGGATCAGCCTTCCATTTTTGGGGGGTTTCCATCTCCTCATAGTTTAGGGCACCAGGTGGAGGGATGGTTGACTGGGAGAGGGAGAGACTGGGCCTCCTTGTGTCATAGGCTGGGGATTTGAGGCCTCGTGCCAGTAGGGGCCCACTTGGGCCAATGGCTCTATAGTTAAGAGTGAGAGTCTCTTTTGGGTGGTGAATTTATCCCCAGGGTCATGCCTGGTTACATACAGCTAGATTTTTCAGATTGGTCTTGTTTCCCAGAAATGGTCACTAGCCCTTTGTCGTGCTTTGACAATGATGGTGATGGGACTAGAGTGCCCTTATTTACAGTTTGGAGATGCATGTCCTCTTGTAAAGGTTATGAACTTGTCTTTAAGTTTTTGGGAAGATTTAGTTTTTCAGCCCAATTTACACAATAAAATTTACCATGTTCTTGACAGTGAGGGGGGCTTTGTTTGGGCATTGTCTCAGTTACTTTTTCACTGCTCTGACTCAATACCAGACATCCACAAATTTAGGAAAGAAAAGGTTTGTTTTATCTCACAGTTTCAGATGGTCTCAGTCCATTCAGGGGCGGCTGGCAGCAATCAAAGTACAAGACAGAGACAGAGGTGGAGGCAGCTTCTCACAACATATCACACTGGCAGGCAAGTTGAGACTACATATCCTTCCAGGTCTCTGCCCAGTGATTAGCCCCTCCTGGATCCAGGTGTGGAAGGTGTGGGAGCTACACACCTTTAATCCTAACTGGCATGCTGTTAATCCACCCTCCAGACTAGACCCCAATCCACCAATAGCACATAGTTCCATAGACAATCCATAACATTTAAATACATGAGACTTTTGGGGGACATTCCAGAGCCAAACCACAATAGGCATACATAAAGCTGTACAGATTGTAAGCCTTTTAAAGGCTTGTCTGGCCACTTCCAAATCCACTAATTTTCTTTCCTTTAGTTGGCAGAGCCCACAACTCAGCAGGCTGCATAGGTCTTGACTGAATACAGGCTGTTCATTAGTATCGACAAACATTAACACTTTCCCTGTATCTGTGCCTCATCACCAAATTTTGGGTTGGTGAGGATTATGTTAGACTTTCCCCAAGGGGGTCAGATGAGGGGGGAAAAGAGCTAAGGAGGTGGGGCCTGGGGGACCCCAGTCAGTCTTATCTTCAAGGGGTCAGAAGTCTTGGTGATGGCTCATTGGTTGTTGTCCTCCATAGCTTTCTTCAGCTGGGTGTGATGTATCCATATATCGATGCCTGCAACTTTTACAGCCATGTAAGTGGTAAGGATTACCGGATATAGGCCTTTCCATGTAGGTTTTAGAGTCCAGGCTTGGATCCTCTTTACCCAGACCAGGTCACCAGGCTGCAACTTATGTGCTGCTCTAACACCACTAGAGCTGTGGCATCCACAGGCTATATATACGGTGGATGGCTTGTTGAGTCTGTCGCAGGGCCTGTAAAAACTTGAGGAAGGAATTGATCATGAAATTTGCTTCATGTTTGTCCCTGATTTTGGGGAAAAGTGAGGGTATGATTGTAAATGGGGTAAAACCCTCTCAGTAGGGGGTACATCTGGCCCTTTAAAGGGCAAAAGCTAGGAAGCTAACCCAGTTTTCACCAGTTTCTATAACATACTTGATTAGAGGCTTACTCTTTCTTTCTTTTTTAAAAATTTGGCTCGAACCCTGTGGCACAGTAGTTTTTAATGTATACCTAAGACCTTTGTCAAGTTTTGGGGAATCTTGGCTGTGAGGTCTAGGCCGTTGTCAGACCTCAAGGAGAAGGGCAGGTCAAATCTCGAAACTAACTCCCAAGGAAGCCTTTTTGGTCACTACTGAGACAGTCTCTGTCCTGGTGGGGTGGGCTTCTGTCCATTCTGAGAAGGTGTCCACGAAGACCAGCAGCTATCTATATGCGAAGATGGTGGGCTTTATTTCAGTAAAATCTAATTCCCAATGTTTCCCCAGGACTTCTGCTCAGGCACAGACTATTTCAGGGGCTTCTTCTTTGTTTTACTTTTAGGGTTGACTTGTGCACAGTTCGCTTGCTTAGTGACAGTGTCCCGGATGTGTGAGTCCCGCTGGTGGATGTAGTATCGGGGTCTAAGCAGCTCAGCCATTTGTGATGTTCCCAGGAGAAGGGCTTGGTGGAGACAGGCTATTACCCAGTTTCCCAGTGTCTCTGGGAGCACAAGTCTCCCATCTAGCAGGCGCCACCACCCCTCAGGCTCTTGGTGGGCTCCCTCTCTTTGTATCCTCTCTGTTTTTTCCTGGCTGCAGGTTGGGGTATTGGGCACATCAAGCTTTGGCAGTGTTACTAGAACCTGGGGTGGTCCCACTGGTTTCAGGACAACTTTCTGGCCTGGCTCTTCTGCTGCCCTGATTTACCAACTTTTAAACAGTCCCCTTGTGAGCCACTCTTCTTGGCAACCATCCAAGTTTTATTATGGCCACAATGCTTTTTTAACTTCATAGCCCCCTGAGGTGAAGAGTCCTCCCTCATGGTATGTGGCCCCATGTACACGGCTGTCTCTAAGACATACTGGCTCTCCGTATCGACAGCGGTAGGCTGCGCTTTTTCCACCAAAGGGTTTACACCAGGACCAAGAAATCTGCCGTCTGCAAACACGCTCCTCTGTTGTGCGATGGTGCCCGTGTCATCCCGTCCTGTGTGACCAGCGCCACTCCTGCATGCCTGACCCAGTCCTGGATGAAGCTACCCCAGTCTGTGAACACTACGTCTTCCGTTCCTTGCAGTGGAATGTCCTTCAGGTCTGGCCGGGTACTCTACATGACGCTGGCGGCCTCCCAGACGTCATGGATGGGTTATCAGTGGTCATCGTCAGGGAGTGAACTGTCCGGATTTATAGTTGCTGTTTTATGGAATTGGATACAGGGCTAGTCTAGGAGCAGAGGTGGGTTATGGTTACTCCAGCGATTGACATCCACCTTTTGGGGCCCGCTAGGAGGGTCTCCACTGAGTGTGGGGTCGTCAATCACAGCTCTTGTTCCAAAGCCAATGTGTCCGTTTCCTTTCCCGCCATAGCTGTAGCTACAACCTCTCCCAGGTCAGCAGGCCACAGGGTCTCGCTGGAATCCAACTTTGAGTCAGTGCCCACCTCCCAACTCTAGCTTACATCCCAGGTGTGTTACATGGGGCAGGCATAGTGGAGCCTTATTAGCTGACACTTTAACAGGGTACTCTCAGAGTGTTTCTGTTGGGATGTGAGGAGATCGGTGCTCAGAGAGAGTGGTGATATTTCTGACCTTTTGAGGTGGCCTTGTCCTTGGGACAGCTGCCGTCGTTTTGCAGTTTGGATTTGGGTGAAGTCTGAGTGCAGCAGGCTACGTATGGCTGGGCTTGGGGACGCGTGCTTTGTATTTTTAGGGACTTCTGCGCTATTTTCCCTTGAAAGTTAGCCTCGTTCTCTCTCTACCCTTTGTTTTTTTCTGAAAGTCGTCCCTGCTACCCTGGTCAGTCTCTTATTTTATTTTATTTGGAGAGTCTAGGCTGTTATTTCCAAGAGTTGAGACCTATTTATACCTTTAGATCTCTTTAACTTTCGGAGTTTTTTTTTTTTTTTTTTTTTTTTTTTTTTTTTTTTTTTTTTTTTTTTTTTTTTTTTTTTTTAGTATTTGGAGCCAACTGCATAACAAAAGCTAATTGATTGCTGGCTGTTTATCAGGAGCACCTAATTCTAATTCTCCAAAAGGCATTCTAGAAAGTCTGTATTAGCTAATTCACCTTAGACAAATTAGTGTTTTTAAAAAGTTTATTTATTTTAGGCAACCTTTAATCCACTCAAAAGTACACAGTGAAAATTGTCCAAAGCCTCCTTACCTTGGGATGTGTTGGGGTCCCAGTCTGGCCAGGTAAAGGGCAAAGCCCAGTTCACTCAGTCTAGGGTGGCATTGTCTTCCAATGAGCCTAGGACTTTTACCTTGGCAGGTTTCTAAGCCATGTGCAGTGTTACAGGGATGGAAATGGTTACCACTATATGGCATTGGTCTGCTCAAGCTGCTGCATGTCACACTTCATGCTTTTGTTTATCCACTGTCCTCTGATCTGGGGATGTAGCTCTGTCATGCTTTTTTTCTATTCTATAAAATACTCTTTTGTTTTCTGTCACAGTCCCAAAGCTAACTCCTGATTTCCATCTGCTGTCTCCATTAATAGTATCGTTAGGTATTCATAATTTACAGTCGTAAGGCTGGACATGTAGGGAAGCAATAATTGTTTACTGTTTAGCCAGACAGAGATCAATGAGGTAGATTTTTTCTACATTATCAACAATAATTTAGTGATGACTTGCTCAAACTCTTTTAATAAGTTGCTAGACAATCTGTATAGATACTTCCAATGTATAGTTTAAATCATATATATAATGTTAGAGGGGAATGGTTGTATGAGCTGATATCTTGTTACATAAGTCTATAGCTGGTATGTATTAAGGTTAACTATAGGTATGAATATCGGCCCAACTTTTAAAGAGGGTATAGTAGGTGGACCCTATTAAGGGTTGATAACTTCTGGTGGTTTGGTTTAACCTACATAAACAATACAGGGTTTTTTTTTATTGTTAGTGATGGAGACATAATAGTGATATTAGTAAAACAGTTCAAAAAGTCACAGTTAGATTTATTTAGATGGATACATTGGGGGTGTAAACTGTACTTATTAATGTTAAGATAGAATAGTCATAGCATTAAGCTAGTTATTAGGCTCTGCCCATAATTAGTTTTAGATTGTAATGTCACCATAAATCTTTATTTAAGTTATGGGTGATATCACAGACACTGATCTTCATTTTGTGTATATGTCAACAAATATTTGGTTTGTAGACCACATACAGTTCTGTAACCTGTTCCCCACTAAATGAAACATGGAGATTAGGTAACCATCAGAAAGTTGGACATGCAGAAGAAACCCCAAAATAATAGCTAAATAAGCTGAAACAGACCCAAACACTAAATGCTAAATGAATTCAAGAAAATTCCAAAGAAAGAAATAGTGTAACAGAAGAATGTGTGTAGTAGCAACAGAGTCAGTCAACATTACCTGAGCCACAAATTGCAGTAGTAGAACCAGGAGGGAATGAATCACTTGCAATGAAGCCTGACTTCCCAGAATTGATATCATGGGTCTTGAAGTGGGAGAACATACAGGAAATGAAGTAAAAAACAATGGACCTCTGGCCAAAGGTCTCAACCAAGATAATGCTTAAACAAGTGCAAGAGATTTTCAGGAACCTAAAGAGGATATAGTCGAAGAAAAAATAGTCCTTGTAGATAAAAAGCTGAAGGATTATAAAGAAGACACAAGTAAAGAGATAAACAAAACAATTGAAAAAATGAAGGAGCATTTCAGTAGAGCAAGAGACTGAAAGTTGAACTCCAGGATATGAAAATGTCACATGAACAAATGTTGAGAGCATTTTGAGGAAAGACTATTGGCTCTTGAAGGTAAGGTTGATAAAATGGATGACAGAGTCAGTGAAGACTGAAAAAGAACAAGTCAAGAAAGAGACTAGGTAGAACAGCTGATTGATGACTCAGAGACAAACAATCTTTGAATTATGGATGTACTGGAGAAGATGAAGGATAGTGCTAAAGGTTTAAAAGTCATGTTCAATGAAATTATAAAGAAAAGTTCCTGAATTCAAGAAAAGAAACTA
>PVKB01003804.1:38513-175788 GCA_004027205.1 Ctenodactylus gundi
GGGGGGGGGGGGGAGGGGCGCATCATGTAAGTGCTAAGAGAACATAAATGCTAACCAAGACTGTTATATCCAGCAAAACTATCCTTCAAAATAGAGTTAAAATTTTTATGATAAAGAATATCTAAAGAAATTCATGACCATTTGACCACCATTGCAGAAAATACTTAAGGGAATCTTAGACAGAGGGAGAACAATAACACCAAAGATCCCAGAGAAAAGAAAACAATAGAAAGAGGAGAATATCTATAACAATAGAAAGAGTATGGAACAAATGATCAACACTGAAGCCATCATAATAATGTAGACTCTACCAAATATTCCACTGTAATAATACTTAATGTTAATGGTGTCAGCCTTCCCATTAAAGGATGCAAACTGGCTGTTCAGATTAAAAAACAAAAACCAACAATTTGTTTCTTATAGGAGACACACTTTGCTACAAAGAAAATCATGAACTAAAAATGAATGGATGGAAACTAATATTTCATACAGCAGGGCCCAGAAAACCAATGGTGTTTACAATATTATACTCAGACAAGGAGATTTCAAGGTAAAGCCGATTAGAAGAGACAGAACTGGACAGCACATACTGGTTACAAGAACAATCCATTAGGAAGAAGTGACAATCATCAATATAAATGCTACATATATATATATATGTAATATTATATATATATATATATATATATATATATATATATATATATATATATATATGTATGTGTGTGTGTGTGTGTGTGTGTGATACCTAATGTTTACACCGAACTTGTGTATTTTGTGTGCATATGTTTCACATCAGAGTTCCCTTCTACCTTTTTGACCATCTTATACTCTCCCACTCCCCCAGTTTCTACTATCCTCTCACTTTGCTCTAGGAAATGACTGTATTCTGGGTTTCTTATATTAGAGAAACCACGTGATATTTAACATGTTGTGTCTGACTCACTTCATTGAGCATTACGGTCTCAAGTCACATCCATTTGTCTACAAAAGCCTCAAAACTACCTGTCTTTCTAGACAAGTAGTACTCCATTGTGTACATACACCACAAGTTTTGTGTCCATTGGTCTGATAATGGGTGAGGCTGTGGGGGAAAAGGAACCCTCGAAACTGCTGATGAGATTTTAAAATAGTAAAACCGCTTTTGAGGGCAGTATAGAAATTTCTCAAAAGGCTGAAAACATATATCCCCTTTGACTCAGTGTACATCTCTGGGAATAATTCCAAATGAGTTAAAAGCAATATATGAAAGAGATACATGTATACCCATGTTCTCAGCAGCACAACTAACAATAGCTAAAATGTGGAAGACACCAAAATGCCCATCAACAGACCAAGGGCACCTGATTTTGTAAAACAAAAATTACTAAACTTGAAAGACCAATTAGGTCCTCTTACACTTAAACTATGGAACTTCAATACCTCACTATTACTGATGCTCCGGGCATGCAGACAAAAAACCAACAAGGAAATATTACAGTTAAACCATGATATGGGACAATTGGGCTTCATGGCTATCTATTGAGTGCTCTATCCAATATCAACAGTATAAAATTTTTTTCTCATCAGTACATCAGATATTTTCTAAAATTAAATGTACTATAAGCCACGAAGCACGTTTAAGTAAGTACAAGCGAGTTGAAATAATTTCTTCCATACTTTCAGAGTAAAGTGGAATAAAACAAAATCAAGGGCAAAAGAACCTACAGAAACTATACCAATATATGGAGACTAAGTGATATGTTATTGAAGAAGCAATGGGTCACAGAAGAAATCAGGGAAGTAATTAAACACATTGCAGAGTCACACCAAAATGGAAGCACAACATACCCAAATACGACGAACATAACAAACCCTTGCTAGGAGGGAAAAAACTATGAGTGCACACATTACCAAAAAGAGAAATCCTAAATAAATAATTGAGTGATGCACCTCAAGGATTAGAAAAACAAGAATAATTAAATTCAAAAAGGAGTAGAGGAAAAGAAACTATAAAGATCAGAGCAGAAATTAATGAAATTGAAACTAAAAAACAATACAAAGGACTAAGGAATCAGAGTTGGTTCTTCAAAAGAATAAATAAGATTGATAAACTTCTAGCTAAACCTATCAAAAGAAGGAAATATAAAACCATAATAATGCAATTATGAATGAGAAGAAAGAAGTTGCAATAGTTATTGCTGAAATTCAGAGAATTGTGAGGAACTATTTTGAAAACTTACACTCCATCACACTGGATCAATCTGATGAATTAGATAGATTTCTAGATATGTACAAAACTCTAAAATTGAACCAAGAGGACATAAAACTTTGAATAGACCCATAACCAGCATGGAAATTTCAGCAGTAATAAAATCTGTACTCTCAAATAAAAGCCCTGGATCAGATGGTTTTATAGCAGAATTCTACCCTTGAGAGAAGAGCTAACATCACTGCTTCTCAAATTGTTCCATGAAATTGAAAGAGAACGAATATTGCCAAACTTGTTTCTGGAAGCTAGTATTACCCTGACACCAAAACCAGACAAAGACTTAACTAGGAAAAGAAAACTATAGGCTAATCTTCTGAATGAACACAAAAATCTTCAATAATATACTGGTGAATAAAATTGAGCAAATTATTAAAAAGATCCTACTCCATGTTCAAATTGACTTCATTCCTGGGATTCCATGATGGTTCAATATATGTAAATCAATTAATGTATTCCACCATGTTAACAAAATGAAAGATAAAAATTGCATAATCCTCACAATAGATGCAGGAAAAGCCTTTGACAAAATCTAATATCCATTCATGATAAAAAACCCATGAAAATAGGTATAGAGGTAACTTTCCTTAAACTGTTAGAAGCTATTTATGCTAAACCTGTTAACATTATACTAAATTGGGAAAAACTGAAAGGATTTCTCCTTAAATGAGAAACATGACATGGGTGTCCATGATCACCCCTCCTGTTTAACAAAGCACTTGAAGCCCTAGTCAGAGCAATCAGGCAAGAGAATGAATTAAAGGGAACATGTGCTCGAAAGGAGGATGTTAAACCATCCATACTTGAAGATTACATGATTATCTAGTATAGAAAACCCCAAAAACTCCACCAAAATTTCTTTGAAGTACTTGATAAATTAGCCAAATTGCAGGACACAAAATCAATACAAAAATCAATATCATTCCTTGAAAATAGCAGTGAACTCACTAATAAAGAGCTCAGAAGAATAATCCTGTTCTCAATATGTCCTCAAAAAATTAAATACCTAGGAGTCAACTTAACTATGGAAGTGAAGGAGCTCTAAAGCTACAACTATATTATGGTGAAAAGAAATTGATGAGGACATTAGAAAATGGAAAGAAATCCCACGCTCCTGGATTGGTAGAATTTGCACTGTCAAAATGGCAATACTGCCCGAACTGACATCCAGAGTCAACAAAATTCCCATCAAAATACTGACAACACTTTTCACAGAACCTGATAAAACACTCCGAAGATACACATGGAACCAAAAGAGATCCAGAATAACCAACATAATCCTGGGCAACAAGACAAAAGCAGGTGGAATTATGATTCCAGGCAGCAAGTTATATTGCAAGCAACAGTGATAAAAAGCCACATAGTATTGGCAGAAACAGAGAGAAGTTGACCAATGGAATGGAGCTGAGTAGGCAGGAATAACGTCAAGTCTCTTCTGATGTTTGAAAAAGGGGCCAAAGCATCCTCTGGGAAAAGGATAGGCCATTTAATAAATGGTGCAGAGAGAACTGGTTATTCAGATGTAGAAGAATGAATCTTGACACACACCTATCACCATGTTCCAAATTCAAATCCAAATGGATCAAAGACCCAGATGTTAATATGTAAACACTGACCCTCCAGGAGGACAGAATAGGTAAAATCCTTGAAGATGCAAAAAAATAGGTAGTTCTCAGATGAAGAAGTACAAGTGGCCAGCAAGTGAAAAAACGCTCAACATCCTTAGTCACTAGAGAAATTCAGATCAAAACAACATTGAGATACCATCAGAACCCATTGAAAATGGTGTATATCAAGATCTCAAAGAGCAATAGATGCTGGAAAGGTTTCAGGCAAAACAAAGCCCTTTTATAGGGAGTATAAACTCTGATACTACCACTATGCAGAGCAGTATGCAGAGCCCTCAATAAGCTGAAAATTAATATTCCATTTGAGTCAACAATGCCTTTTCTGGGTATCTTTCCAAAAGAATTCAATGCATCAGATAACAGAAGCTCATGTACCGCCATGTTTCTAGCAGTGCAACTAACAACAGCTGAATTGTGGAAGATGCCAAAATATCTATAAACATACCAACGGATACCAAAACTGTGGCATGTGTACGGAATGGGGTACCACTTACTCTTCCATAGAGACTGGTAGATGTGACTCATCCGTTATGAATATAACTTGAGACCGTCATGCTTAGTGAAGTGAGTCAGACTGAGGAGGATAAATATTGCAGGCTTACTGAGAAAGCCAGAAGGTAAGTAGATGATAGAGTCAAATGAATGAGGTTTTGGGAGTCATGGGGCATGAGAATAGGAGAGGGAGGTTGGAAAACGGAAAAGGGAAAGGGTTGTGAAGTTGCCACAACACATGTCCAGAATTCTCAGGGTCAATGCAAGCTTATGCATTGCGAATGTATAATAATAAAATTGGGGAAATTAAGGATTTATGTGAATATTGTAAAATAAATTATCATATCAGAGTGCCTAAAGATGTTTATAATTATTTTGTACAAATTAAAAATAAAAGTGAGAGTACAGACATGAAGAGTGACCAGCCGTGGTAGTTATTAAAACATGTTTTTAGGCCACAATAATTTACTTAATTTAACAAATGAGAAAGAATAGATTAACTACTCCAAGAAACAAACTGATTATGCAGAATACAGCCTCACTGAAAATGACATTTTAATCAGTGACAAGGAAAGCAATTTCATTAGCAAGGAAGAACTGCATTGGTCTGTAAGTAAACCTGGGACTCTTAGAAATTTACAGATGAAATAGTCACTTGATGTTCAATGTAAGCTTTCAAGCAGGACTTCTGCTTCCGCATGTGCAGGGCCTGGCATGGTAAAGTCTCTCCAGTGCAGCCCTCCACCCCCACACCTGGCTGGGACTTTCCCCTGGGACCATGCACCGTGATTTGTCCAACTATTCTCTTCCTAGGGACACTTTTGTTGTTTCCCGTGTTTGGTAATGTTGTTTCCCTTTTCTTGACTTTTGTTGGACTGACCGGACATTTTTCTGGAGTCCACTTTGTGAGACCAAGGTGCTTCTCAGTGCTTCTTTTTTAAAACAATAATGTTTTAATGTTAAATCATTACGATGAGTAAAAGCATATTTCAGAAAGCGAATACAGTATTGATGAAGAACAACGTAGCGTTGACAGCGCCATGTAGGTGTCCAGCGTTGCCACTTCACACCTTCCCGAGGACCCGCCTGAGTCTCGCTGTTCACTCTGCCAGGAATCTCTGCAGGTCACCCTGGAGGCTCCCGCTGAGACCAGCTATTCTCAGGTCAAGCACTCCCTTGCTCAGGTTCTGCACGGCACAAGGACAGGTAGGACGGCGAGGTGAATGTGGGGACCTACTAAAGAAAGGCCAGCTGTGCATATTCAATGACAAATACCCAAAGCTCATCCTTATAAGTTATTTATAATGTTTGGACTGTTCTCAGTGGTTCTCATATGTTCAAAGAGAGGAAGCAAAAATGAACCAGAAAATCCCAATCTGTCTGAGACTAACCCTGTTAGCCTGACAGATGGCTTTCTAGGTCCCTTCCCCTTGCTGATTTATGGGGACTCACAGGGACACGGTTCCTGATCTTAACTCATATAAGATTAGAAATAGTCAGGAAAGAAGATCGGGAAAATAAGTGGGTCTAGTAATTAAAAAATAGTAGATGAATTTATCTAAGAATTAATTATCCCAGAAACCAGTGGTATTTTACTTGTGGGTTTTTTATTTTTTGAGACAAGGTTTTGCTCTGTAGTCTATGCTAGTTCTGGCCTCTAACTCATGTCAGTCTTTCTGGCTCTACGTCCCAACCTGGGATTACAAGGTTGCCCACCATGCCTGGCTAATATTTATGTGATGCTGGGGAATCTTAGCCAGGGCCTTTCACGTGCTGGACAAGTGCTCTGTCCACTTCCATTTTTCCAAGTCCCTTGTGATTTATTCTACTGAAAAACTTTTATAATATATTTGGTTCAGTGCAATTCCTAAGTCATACATTGCGGTTTTTGTAAGATACTCTCTTAGGAAGCAGCCTCAGACAGACAACTGAGGTACTTATTTATTGTCTTTTAATCGTCCTTGGATTTTATTTCTTAATACTTTACCAGCACTGCAAGGGGCACGGTATTCTTCAATGGCGAATTCATCTGAAATACAAAAACCATGTTGTAGACACAGTTGGCTGTCAGTGAACTCTGTGTGCTAAGGAAGGTCTGGCATGTAGCCATGGGGCCAGGGACATGATGAGGCTGGGAGGAGCTAAGAGAGCACGGGTGTGGGCAGGGCCCAGTGCAGGTCACCAAGGGCAGCTGTGTGCAGCCACAGGAGAGGTCCCGTCACGGCTGGGATTGTCCCGATAAGCTTGCACTTTCCCCTCTGAACTTCTGCTGATCCGAGAAGGACACAGTATGAATATTACCAGCTACTCTGATGGGGCTGAACTTGGAGTTGCCCAGCAAAAACAGGAAAGAACTTCCTGGTGTGTTTCAACATTTCCTGAGGTTTGTGAGTCTGTCTACAGCAGTATCAAAACAAACAAACAGATTATATTTTAGGTTCATTCATGTATTTCATTCAAGATAGTGTCTCCTTGTGTTGTCTGTGCAGGTCCTTCATTCACTACACAGCACAGATTGGCTTCAAACTCATGGCAATCCTCCTGCCTCAGCCTCTTGAACGCTAGGATTACAGGCATGCACCAGTACGCCCAGCTCAGTTTTAGGTTTGTATCACACATTGGTATAGAGATGTAGTTTTTCAGTGATTTCTACTCTTCTTACCTTTTCACAATAATTAATCCCAGAACAAACAATTCTATAGGGAAATTTAGGTAAAACGATCACCCATTGCTTAATGGTAAGTATATAGGATATATGAAAATACATACTGAAACACATGTTATAATAATATAGTGTAGTATAATATAATCATGGATCTGCTAAGGACTCATGTGTCACCATATTTCAAGTAACACTGATGCTCTAAGAAAACACTACGTGTCCTGTCCGGGGTGTCTCAAAGGTCATCCTACACAGGAAACATGAATGAGCTTGTGGGAGACCCAACATCAACATCACTCTGAGTTGTTTAAGGAGGGGAAGACGCATTTTTGTTCAGGAGGAAGGGGATATGTGTGTGTGTGTGTGTGGGGGAGGGGTTGTGGCAGTGGAGGAAAGCAAAATGATCAAGATGTGGACCAGTACCTCTAGCTGGATGTCATTTATTTATTTACATTTTTAATGATTGATATATTGAGACAAGGTCTTGCTTTGGAGTCTAGGCTGGTCTTGAACTCACTGCTAGCCCAGGCTGACCTCAAGCTCATGGCAGCCCTCCTGCCTCAGCCTCCGCCTCCTGAGTGCGGGGATTACAGGTGTGTACATCTCCATAGAGCTACTTGAATGTTATTACTGCATATTGCATATCTAACTAATAAAAGATAATAATTTGGGATAAAGGCCGCATAGAAAGTGGACAGGAATGTGTGCACTGCACCTTCATCATTCCTTCCCCTGAAACATGGCAGTTTTGGTTAAGGTGACTCAGCACTAAGTTACAACTTTCTAATTTCAACACATCTGAGTCCCACTCACCTGTCTCATAATAATCATAGACTTTTACTGCAGCTGGTTTTAAGTTCTCCACTTGGATATCTTGTTCCACCGAGAAGGAGAAACTCATCACTTGGTTGGTTAGCTGCAGAGACAGGAGAACCGAGTAAAGGTTAAGCTTGGGGCAGCCATGTTTGCTTTTGAGTTTATGGTGAAATCCAGCAGTTGTGCTGTCTGGAAGACCACTGAGCGTTTCGTGACGTGCACAGCATACCGAAGGAAGGATCACAGGAGGACAGGCTCTCCACAGAGAGCACAGTGCCCCCGTCGCACCTGCGGCCCTGTGTGGGTGTCGCTTCCCTTTGGCTACTTCACCCCTCGGGCCTGTGCTGGTGGACAGCCCAGTGAGGAATCTGGCGCGGCTTGTGGCTGGTCCCACCCTCTGACCATTCTTACGGGTCCAGCAGGGTCACGGGTGGTCTTACCTCATCAAAGTAGATCAGGACGTGGTTGTTGCTGACTTCGGTCCTGCGAATCTCCGGCTTTTCCTCAAGCTGTTGAGAGAGAGAGAAGAAGCCAGAAACATGGAGTGAGAACTGGTTTCCCTTTCCCATCCCCATCATCATCATCTCTGCTGGTATATGTTTATGACATGTAATAATTCCACTGAGCTTGGGCCAGTGGTGCGGCACGTCCGCACCATGATCAGTTGTGTGTCTCCTCCCCTCCTCACCCTTTCATGTGCCCTGTACCTAGGCTTTTCCCATCTCCACAGTCCATCTCTCTGGTCCCTATCATCTCTCCTTTACTTTGCTCTTTTAATCATTTCATCTTGGGCTCCTCACAGAAGAGAGATGCTGTGCTCCTGAACCTCTTGTGGCTTTTACTTAGCATGATGTCCTATGAGAGGGAATTATATTCTGACAGCTATTAGGTTTGCTTCTTTTTTTTTTTTTTTTGAGACACAGTTTTCCATTGTAGCCCTGTCTGGCCTTGAACTCGGACAATCCTCCTGCCTCAGTCTCCAAACTGTTGGGATTACAGGCATGCACTCTCACGCGAGGCACAACTCTCATGTATTTATCACCTACCGGGCTCTTCAGGAACATCAAATAAGCTATTTACTTTTATTTATCCAGGAGAAACAGCAATAATGGTAATATTAATTGAACCCTGTCTCTCTCTACACAGAGAGACAAGTGTGACATTTGCATCTATGCAATAAGTGGATCTACATGCTTGTGGTCTTTTATGAACATGCTTATCACTATTTCCCTTTGGACACATGGCTTGAAAGTCACTCAGTGCCCTCCACATACCTGAATGCCTCATGGCATGCTGGGAAATGATTCATCATGCCTCACACTTAACCGCATGTCATCATAACACCTCTGGTAAATGTCACAGACCCACTCTTGAGAGGCAAGTCTAGAAAACTGCATCGATAACACGATGCTGACTACCACAAACACAAGTGCGTGTGATGTCACGGCTGCCTGCAGGAACTTGAAAGCTTACCTTTCTCACTGTTGTTTTCACTGGCACAAAGCCCGACACCATCTTCACATCAGCAATGGCCATGTTGGAGCTGGGCCTTTCCCCGGTGTAACTAGGAAGCCAAGGCAGGGAGACAAGCCTTCAGACTCAAGTCTTTGAGATCAATGGAAGACAAAATTTGTCTCTCTCTCTTTCTCTTTTGTGGTACTGTGGACTGACCCAGGGTCCTCACGCCGAGCTACATCCCCAGTCTCTTTTTTAGTTTTGATTTTGAAACAGGGTCTGAGTGGCCCAGGCTGGGCTTGAACTCAGGATGCTCCTGCCTCAGCCTCCCAGAGTTCTGAGATGACAGGCCTGTTCCATGGAGACCATCTCCTCACCTTCTTTATTTCTACAATTCCCTTTCTCTATAAATTGTGTGTTATGGTTTTGGAAATCCTATTGTGTTCTACTCTTCTCTTCAGGTACAGCAACATCTAATGTCAAAGTTAAGACTTCGGTAAAAGTCAAGACAAATGTCATAGTAATAAATACGCAAGACTTCCACATCCGGTAATGACTTTGGCGATGCTGTTTCCCAAAAAAGAAAATGAATTTTTCCATATTCTAGACTAGCTGTGGCTTGGCCTTGGGATTTACCTAATGTTGACATGAATCTGGAAATTCCTGGGAGTGTCCATTCCAGGGTCATCTTGGGGAAGAGCATCAACTTGCAGAGCGAATGGCACTTTCCCTTCTTTCTTCGGGAGGACGTTATATCTCAGGGATACCTACACAGAAAAATCCTTTATTTTTGTGCTGAAAGGGTTTTATGACCTTTCAAACAAATCACTTGTTCCTTTAACAATTTTTTTTTAAAAATTATACATATATATATATATTTATTTACTTATTTATGTATTTATGCTTAGGATGAATCCCAGGGCAGTTGCACTGTTCTATATCCCCAGCTCATATTTTGGGTTTGATTTTGAGACAAGCTTTCCCTAAGTCACAAGATTTTCCGTATTGGGGTTAAATTTGTGATCCTCCTGCCTCAGCTGTCCAGAGTGTTGGGATTACGGGTCTGAGCCAGCCAGGCCTAGCTTCGTTCTTTTCTGTTTTCAATTTCAAATCTGACTGTCAGGCCTTTGTCTCTCCTCATGAAACCCTCCATACCCCGGCAGTCTCACCTGGTGATACACGCATCCTGAGCCTGACACTGTGGTTCGATAATCCCCTGGCACCTCTGGCAAGTCGACCTCCTGCAGGACTAGGCGGTTGGTGTCATTTACATGGAATTCTTTAGCGAAAGTCTTTGAGGACTTGATGTTGAGCACAGATACTTTCTCGTCTGTGGTGAAAGTTGCTGCTTCATATTTGGCAAGGGCTTGGAGGGCCACTACTGTATCCTGAATAGAGACGAGGGTGGAAGTCACAACACAAGAAGGAAGTGAAATTGCTGGGAATCCCAACTCCACCCAACTGCTGTCTTTCAGAAAGGCTGAGTCATCACTGCAGCTCTGCATTCAACCTTGTTTCACCTCAAATCTTTTCATGACATTTTCTAGGTACTTTGGGAAAAAATAAAGCTTCTTTTTAATTAAAATGGTTTACGATACATATACAGAACTGAAATTCAAATATATGACATAAGCAGAGACTAATTCAATGACTTCTCAACTAATGTGGCAATACTTGTAAAGATTTAGAGAAGAAAAAGAATAGTAGAAGATCGAAGTAAGAAGGGCCAAGGATGTAGCTGAGTTGTCCTGGGTTGGGTCTCCAGCACTGAACAAAAAAATTTGTCCCAAATATTGGGAAGTGTTTGTGTAGACAGAAGCCACATATTAGAGAACATGGTTAATGTTTCAAGTGAAGACATAAAAACAGCAGTGAGCAGGCTGCAGGGCTAGTACAGTGGTCAGAGCTCTTGGTGGCAAGTGCAGCGCCCTCAGACCAATTCCTCAGCACCACGTAAGTTGGACATGGTGGTGTACTCGTGTAAGCTCAGCACCGTGGAGGCCGAGGCCATAGGATTGTTGGTTTGAGATCATAGTTCAGGACCAACCTGGACTACAGAGACCATTTCTCAAACAACCAAAACAAACCAAACTCCCAAACAAACAAACAAACAAACTAGCAAACAAACACCGGCCAGTTCCAGAAGAGGTAAAACTCCCTACTTAATGAGATTGATTGCCACATTCGTGTTTGCTGGAGTGAGAAATATTTTGGGGCAAAATATTACATCACTTCAAGCTTTTAGTGAAAACAGCGTTCATCTCCAGGAAGTCACAGTGTGACAACCCTGCTTAGGGAAGCCTGGCCCACGGGAGCTGTGAGGGGCCCAGTAAGGGGAGGAGAGCTGGGGACCGTCAGGAGCACAGAGCGTTAACCCATAATCAATACGTTAATAAGGCTGGAGTTTGGCCAGGACAGCACTGAGGAGGTGTGAACTACAAACAGTGGCGATTCAGTGAGGGACGCCTAGCACATGGCTGGTCCCACGTGTGCTCCTGTAGTCCTTCTTCCCGCCAGGGTGCCACCACGGACCTGGGTGGAGGAGAAGCCGCCACTGGGGTTTTGTTGCCTGGTGAGCCAATTTACAATTCGCCTTGCCACAGACAGATCCTCTGCAGAGGGGGCGGGCTGGGCGGTGAGACGGGCCAGGAGCACATAGGAGCTCATCTCCACTTCCGCAGAGGGAGCCCGGGGTTGGTAATTGAGCGTCTTGTCTGCTTGGGCTCTCCCAGGACGCTCCCAGTGGATTGAGTCCTCTATGAAATGTAAAAGGATGGAATATTTAGCTGAGAGACTGTTCTGAAACAGACAGGAATGAGGGAAAGAGGTGAGTATTTATGGTCAAGTAAAGCTTGGCCAAGCAAGTAACCTCAGCTTCCAAACCCTCACGTGGAGTCTTCGTGAATTACCTCTTGTGTGATCTTCCAGGTTGCGTTCTACATAGTCAGTAATGTGTGGATTGCTAGAATGGTTCATGTTCCCCACAGAATTGAAGGGTAGACTAAGGACAAAGACACTTGTCATCATTATAATTAAGACAGCAAGAGAGGTGCGAGGTCAAAAGAGGCGCCAGCCTTTCTCTTTGGTCATTAGGTTTTGTTTTTGGTGTGTGTGTGTGTGTGTGTGTGTGTGTGTGTGTGTGTGCGCGCTTGTGTGTGGTCCTGGGGTCTGAACCCAGGGCTTTCACAGTCAGCTACATCACTGTTCTATTTTTCTTTTGAGACAGGTCTCACTCAGTTGCTGAGCTGCCCAGGTTGGGCTATAGTTTGGTGTCCTCCTGCCTCGCTCTCTCGGAGTGTCGGGAGTGCAGGTCTGAGCCGGCTCGCTGAGCTGTTGGTTACCGGAAGACGTGAGCTTGCGCCAGCAGCTCTTACCTCCTTTCACAGCTTCTCTGTCTAGTGATTCCAGCAGCTTTTTTCGCTCGGTCTGGTTTCCTGCTAGGGAAAAGGCATAGGCGAACAGTGCCTTGGCATAGGTGTTCTTTTCTTGGCTGTTTGAGATGGAACCCAGTTCGGTTTCCAGGCAGGAAAGCGCCTTGTGGACAACGCTGGTCTATAAAACCAAAAGTAAAGGGTGATCCTCAAATAGCAGGACCAGTTAATTCTACCCAGACTATGCCCATATTAAAAACCTCCATGTGTGTCAAGTTTAGACTAGGAAATGTTTCCTCTGCAGCCTCTCTGAGGACCTAGCCGTTTACACGCCAGTGAAACATACCCAAAGCAAATGTCATGTGAACTATGCTCAGTCTTCCTCAGGGATTCCTGGCCGCATGTTTTTTTTTTTAAAATCTTTTTTTTTCTTCCCATTTTATTGATATGTACAAGTGCAGAATTTAAGGTTTACAATGGAGTTGAGCATTTTGTGCACATACTTTCCTTGTCAAAGTGACAAAGGCTTTCCAGTTCTCCTGTTGTCCCTCCCCTTACCCTCCCTTCCCTCCCTTCACCCCTGCCCCCCCGTCCCTGTCTACCGCATGGTTTTTACCTCCTAGATTTCTGAAGGAGGTACAGAGAAGGTGCTTGTACGTACCGAGACAGGCCGTGGCATCTCCAGCAGAGCGATGGTGACGTAGGCAGACAGTGTCACCTCATCGTCTACCCCACCCTGGAAGGATCAGAGAAGGATATCGTCAGGCAACCCATATTCACTAGTCAGACATCACGGGAACTTCCTTCCTTTTGGTTTTAGTTTTTGGGGTGCTGCGTCTCTCATCTTCCCTTCTTTCTCTGCCCTAATTGTGGAGTCTATCCCAAATCATCTTTACTTTTTCTTTATTTAAATATGAAGGTTTGAATTTTTATTTATCCCAGTTTTGATTTGATAAGAGAACTAGTACTTAGGATGTAGATGGGGGAAATGGAGAGATGGGAGGGAGGGAGGGAACAGGGAAGTAAAAATTTTGAAGATGGGAAGTGTATATATTACGTATATGTATGCTTCAGTTCTCCAATCCAATGTAACTAGTCTGTGTTAGAAACACAAACTAACACATATTTACATATCTAGTAATTATGAGAAAAATCACATTAAAAAATTAAGGAAACTACTCATGTAATGGTAGAGTTTGGGGGTGTAAGAATCCACCCTGCTGTCTTTAAGGGATGGCACCATTTATGGAGGCCCTGCAGAAGCACTGTCCTGTCCCATGTCACAGCCTTCACAGTCCTGGATAGAATTTGAGAAGGTCCTACCTTGATGTTGTTGTTGAACAAGGAGCCTGAGTTGCGGAAACAGCCATTTTTCTTTTGTTTCTGTGTGAGCCAGGTGAGAGCATCCGTGATGTGCAAGTTGTCCACGAAGATATATGCCTGGGCTTGAACGAAGGACTTGAGCACAAAGGCCGTGAGCCTGGCCAGCAAGAGAGGGCCGTGGGTATTAGGACGCACACATCATGCACTGCTTCCAGAATTTTACCCACAGAGCTCAGGGGAGGGAATTGTGGTTTGTGGGTAGGTCAGGGGAAGTATCCTCAAGGTGGCGACTCTAATCTTCTAGACCAGAAAGCACCTCAGTCTTTCTCTTTTTTGGGGGGTGAGTACTGGGATTGAATCCAGGGATTGAGCGACATCCCAACAGGTCTGGCTAATTTCTGATTTTGAACTTGTTATTTTCCTGCCCCAGGCTTCCAGTTGGGTGGGATTACAGACATGCACCACCGCAGCTGACTTCTCAATCTGTTTTTAAAAATCTCTCAAATTTGTTGATTTCCCTAGAGTGATGCTCTTCCCTTTTTTCTATTGAAACATTAGCTGAAGCCTCTGAGCCTCTGTGCCATGACAACTGCATTTCTCCAAGGACTTCTCCGTGAGTATCGGCCCCATTTTTCCATCTCCCCGTCCTCCTGTCTGCACAGCATGGACGCCTCTTCCTGTCCCATCATCTCCTTTTCTCCCTTATGTTCCCAGTCTCGCTTGTCCTTGCTTCTCCACAATTTACCACCAGAACAGGCAAGTTTCCAGAGGTTACTCACATGTTATGACACATATGTGTGGTTTTACAGACTAGTAGGTGTCTTCAAGTACCAGAGAACAGTCAATTCTAGAGTCTTGAAGTGACCCGGGTACCCTGATTGCACACAGGATTTATGATCTTACCACGTGTTTCCTGGACTATTGAACTGATCCCCAAAGGTGCTGTAGGAGCCGTCACTGTTCTTATATTTCAACTGCCTTTGGTACCCTGAGGAAGAAATGTTTATAGAGTTATGTGAATGCTGAGATGGGGACAATTACTGCTTGTTTCCTTAGGCCTACTGAGGAATCGCAAGACAGCCTTATTAGGTTGTCTCCCAAGTTGACAGTTTTGAATTGTGATTAAGCAGTGAGACGTTTTCTTGGAAGTCATAACAATAAAGACCATGAAAACTTCCCCTAACATACACTGATTTAAGGTTTCTCATAGGAGGACATGGCTCACCGCTGACGAGGTAGCTGAGGGCTTTGGACTTGCTGGTCTCGGTCAGCTGTCTTGTCTCTTTCAGATAGTTCAGAACATGGATGTTAGGGACAAATAGGACCATATTCTGCTCCCCACAGCCGTAGGGCATCTGGAGGAGATTCTGGAGGTTGTGTATGGCAGAGCCCATGATGTCTCCTGCAGAAGGAAAGTTGTAAAAGAGACAGTGAGCTGCACCCAGGCCTGGTTGATGGTGGCTAGGAAAGTAGATCTTGAGGAAACTGGGAGGCCACATTACTTCTAGAGGGAAGGATCAGAAAGCCCCGTAAGTGAGCATAAAGGTACAGGAAGGAAAGCATCATGTGAGACCTAGAAATGGTTCCAGAATATTCAAGTAAGAGGGAAAGAAATGAGATGGCAGGTGATACCTTTTCTGATGGGCTACATTTATGTTTGCTAAGTGGAACGCTCTATCAATGTTGAATCTACAAGGAAATGTCACCTGGTCAGTCACTTGCAGACCAGAGCACACAGAGGTGACCCTCCTGTGTTTTAAGAGCAGATCAAAGCACTCCATGCAGTGATTCCTCTTTCCCATGAATACACAGTGTGATCCCTAGTGGCAGCTCTTCTTCCCAGTCCAATGAGGAGCGTCCATGACCTCATCCATCACGGGTGATGAAGTCCCATGCGTGAGAACTCCTGGGAGGGTTGCTGTTTCCCCCATGTTGAGAGACTCACCGAAAACTGAGTATGTTGCCCTGGCAGATCCTTCGACCACATCTGAAGGGACTTTCAAAGAAAACTCTTCGGACTCTTCAGTATCTAATGGAAGACGGCAAACACAGGTGTGGGGGGGTGGGGGAGGCAAAATGAGAGATATGGGCTTTTTTGATACAAAGGTTTTTCCTCCCTAGGATCTTGTCCTGACTTGTCATTTGCCTTAGATGTTTTATAAGTTCTTTGATGTCGTCCAAGATTCTCTGAAATCTCACCTTCAGCTGAGGTCCTAGCAATCGCACGTTTGTGCTTACCGCCTCCAGCTTTCTTACAAGCGTATACCTCAGTGCTTGCATGTGCAGCACATTAAGTACACCATACAGTGCACTTCTGTCCTTCTCTTCATGACTTGTATCAGTTCCTACCATTTCCAATGCTTTTACATAATCACTGTCATTCTGTATCTATGTGTTCTATGTACCAAGATCTGTTTGAGTGTAAGAACGAAAGAGTTTTCAAAACAAATTTTAAAGTTTCTTGGATCTTTCATATATTTGGGAGACCTAAGGCACTTAAAAGCAAGGCATATTTCATATGATGGATGTTGATAGGTATTATGGAGAAAAGTAGGTCCAGGTGGAGGTTTCTATGGTGAGCTACTGAAACAAGACCAGTAAGCAGGTACAAGGTGTGGGGAGAGAGATTCCTATCAGAAGGCTCACTGGTAAAAGTTTACTTGTGAGAAGTGGCCTTAAGTAAGTCAGGGGTGAGATTTGTGGGTTCTGGGAGGAGATAATTTCAGGAGAAAGAAGTCAAAAGAAAAAGAGACCTCAGAGGTTGGAGCTTCCCAGATGTTTCAGGAGGAAGAAGGGGACCAGTGTGGTTGGAACAGGGTGAGTGACAGAGACATTAGTAGCATGTGAATGCAAGGGGGCTAAAGTGTTTTCTTGGACTGAAGATGTTCAAGATTGAGGCTTTCACACTGCAAGGTCTGGGCAGAGAAGGACCTGATAGGGGTGTTTGGGCATGTGCCTTAGTGCAGTGTTCCCCAACCTTTCGCCAGCAGGGGCCGATTTAGGTCAAGACCATCTGCCAAGGAGTGGAGGGCTTGTCGAACAGCAGGTTGTTGGAGGACAGCTTGGCATCAAGCTCGTCACATGCATTTTGCCCTTGATTTCTATTGTCATTACATAGAAATAAATAATGAAAGACCAATACAAGTGACCATAATGCGGCCTCAGTGGGGAACTGTGTACTTGTACGCCTGTACGGGACATTGGTGTGTGCTGGCACAGAACGGGAGCTGCTCATCTCTGATGTAGAGGACATCCTCCTAGACCAGTGCGTCTCAACAAGGTTTTCCCCAAAGCTTGCCAGGGGCTCCCTGAGCAAAGAGCGCTCCTGTCTCCTATTTAAGTTTCCACACCAGTGGCAAAGGCAGTGACAAGCAGTGGCATGAGGAGAGGGTAACAAAGCTCAGCCTCTGCCAACAGGCCCGTGCTACAGGAGGCGGAGCGTTGCTTTTTCCTTATTTCCTGTCCCCTCTCATCTGTCCAGTATCCTGGACCTTCCAATGCCATGGACAGATAACAGTTGGGGTCCTGGGAGTTAGGCACCTCTTCCTTCGAGGATCCTTCTTGGTGTTGAGGACCAGCGGGAAATGATCTGAAGAACAGTGAGGACGTATTGTGGTTTGGATCCAGAATGTCCCTCAAAAGTCTAACGTATTTGAATGTCATGCATTGTCTAGGGAACCATGTGCTGTTGGGAGATTGGCACCTAGTCTGGAGGGTGGGTTACAGGCATGTCATGGAAGCGTACCACACCTTCGACATCTAGATTTAGGAGGGGCTGATCACTGGGATGAGATCTGGAAAAATATATGAGCTGCTTCCTGTCTTCCTTGGAGGCCTAGTCTCAGTTTGCCTTCCTGTTTGTGATGTCATGAGAAGCTGCCTCTACCTCGGTGTCTGCCATGTACTTCCACTGATGCCGGCCTCCCCTGAGTGAACTGTGGCCTTCTGAAGCTGTGAGCTAAAATAAAGCTTTTCTAAACCCCTAAATTTGTGGGTGATGGTTATTGAGTCACAGCAATGAAAAAGTAACTAAGACAGAAAGTTTCTGAGATTCAGCAGGAGAGAAGGACTAGAGGAGAGTGGGTGAGGGAGAATTGGGCAGGTTCTGATACCACTGAGGTAGGGCCAGCTGGATGTAAGAGTAAATGGGATGCGGACTGTAAGGAAAACAACATAATAAAGGAGAACCTTACAATTTCTATCCTCAGTAAGTAGAAGAATGGAATTTTCATCCTGTGAGATGCAGAGAACTGGGAGGAGCGAGCTTGCAGAGAGTTTATTTTATCTCCTAAAGTGTGTGGTAGCAGGCGCCTGCTGGAGTTGCAAGCCTACTCAGTCGATGAGTGGGCTGTTGTGCCCTTGACTCTGAGTTCCTGAAGTGCACCGAGGTCTGAACTGCGGTCTCCACTATGTAGCTGCTATGCAGGCAAGATTACTGTCCAAGGGTGATTACCCGGTGTCCACTGACCTATGACACTTTGGCTTGGATTGATGTGAAGAGGTGCACAGGCAGTGGAAGCCACTGATGCTCTGGTTAGTGCTTTGTTTCTTTCCTGGACTAGCACATGCAGGACGATACTCTGTGGCAGCTCTGGGTGGGGGTGGTGAGCCCCACTGCCATTCTGTGACACTGACTTGAGAGTAGACCACCCACCCCCTTCACTGTACTGTACTGCTAAGCTAGGATGTCTGATTGGGGGAAGTAGATACACTTTAGTGCATAGTATTTCCATCCATGGTAGTTTAGTCCTGTTGTAACTGCACACTATGACATATCGAGGAACATCATGGTAGAGAACAAAAGAGATATGACAGTGGAGTATTAGCCTCAAGAAGACTGTAGACCAGTGGTCCCAACCACTTGACACCCAGAACGGGTTTAGATGAAGACCATTCTCCCAAGGTCAGGTGTGTGTGGGGATACCTTGTAAGTAGTAGACTATTGGAGTATTGCTTTGACATGGTGAGCAGGGAGGAGCCGGAAGCGAAGATCTACTTCCTGTCAATCATCAGCTGCAATAGCACCAGATAGGAGCACTACGACAGGAGGTGGGGCTTCCCTTCCTGCTCACCTGCTGCTGGTGGCTCTTCTGCCCCACGGGCCCTGTCCTTCCAAGGCCACAGGCTGGTGGCCTTGAGGACTGGGGATGCCTGCCCTAGATGGCATAGCACTTTCTGATATTTTTATATGATTATATTAATGAAATTAGTAAAATAATGATTTTTTGATATATGTTTATATTTGAGTGTGTGAGCTGGGGCTCATTATAAGATGGTTTATGTACAAATATAGGTATGTTCAAAGTAATAATTTAATAATAGATTATGTCCAGCAAGTATTTCAATGTTCAGAAAATAGAGAATTTGGGAAACACAAATATAGTAGAAAGAATTGTTTTCTTGGTGTAGGGTATTAGTATTTATTCCTTGGCAAGTGGTTCTAGGCAAGCGTTTTAATTCTTTTCTCTCACTTTGTCTTTAACATATGGAAGTATTAATAATGACAACTGAGTAGTATTTCTCTTTTACTTCATTGAGAAAATGCAACCTAATTCCAAGTGGTTTTCACCAGAAAAAGGAAAAATAGGCCCCATCAAATTAAGAATTAAAGAGAAAGTCTTCACTCCAGTCTATACCGCAAGTTCCCTTTTTAATGTTTATTTGAGACAGAGTTTCTCTAATTTGCTCAGATGCCACGCTGGGCTTCAACTTGTGATCCTCCTGCCTCAGCCTCCCAAAGTGCTGGGATAACTTGCCTGTGCCATCGGGCATAGCATCTGTCCTTAGGGCTATACATGAGGAAATATAAGAATTTCCTATTGTTTAAGCATACGTCGCCCACAGCCATTGGTTTCTCCTACCTGTATTTAGGTAAGTGGCGTAACAAACGCGACTCGCGTCTCCTTCTCACACTTACCGGAGGCACAGAACAGGCTGGCGGATGATTCTTCCTTCTCGATTCCTTCTGGCTTTGTATTAAGAGAAAAGAAAGTCACTATGGAGCACAGAGGACAAAATCCTTTGGCTTTAGGGCTTTGGCTGAGTATTCCGACTCAGCTGGGAGAATGGTCTCCTCTGCTCACAGCAGTCCCTGAATTTACCTTATGAGCTAAATCTTTCTCTTTACTGCTTAATTGTAATATAATGATAAGTCTATTAGCATACAGCGAGAATAAAAATAATATTTACAATCAAAGCAGCTCAAAATATTATCATTAAATTAGTGGATATATGAACTTTTAAATTTTTTATGAGATTTTGAAATATTTTTGAGAGAAACCCTGAAATCAAAAAGGATTCGGCTACACTCGTCGGAAAGGACCGTCCTCGCAGTCAGGAACGGGTGGCGCTGGGTTCCAGGGCGGAGCCCCAGGCACCCAGGGGCCTGCTCACATACCTCCACAATCAGCGGCCTGATGACAGTGTCCCTGTGCCCCAGGGTCGGGACCCCCGGCACCTCGTCACCGCAAGGCTCCTGAGACCTCAGGGCTTCGGCCGTGGCGGTGAAGTTCACGTTCCCTGGGGAGGAAGGGCCCAGGGAGTCGCACACTCACTGTACTGCCCGGTTTCTTCTTTCTAAGTTACTGACTCGATCCCAATTATCACAAAAGGAAAAAAAAGAAGTGGAATTCGGGAAGGAATTGTGACTCACCCAACCATTTTGGGATCACGGCCCAGGACACGGTTTTCCGTCCACTGCCACAGACACAGTGAGACTGGTCATTCTTGTCTGCTGGTTCGGCCAGGAAGGCGGGCGACATCTCCAGCTGCACAGTGATCTGCCCCCACCCCAGTCCCAAGTTGGTGACAGGACGTCAGGAGAGGGTCAGAAGTAGGAGGAGCTTCTGAGAGGGAGGGCGGCCCCAAGGGGAGAGGCCTTAAGACATCGCCTGTGGGGGAATCCTGCCTAACCTGTCACCACGCAGGCACAGTGCCAAGGAGGAGCCCAAGATATGGGCATGCATCTGCTCCCCACCCTGAACACCACTGCTAAGGATCGCACACACAGCGAGCAGTAGAGTGATTTTGGAAAAACAACAAACAAGCAGAATGCTGGAATCAAAATCAGAGAGGGGTGAAGAGTCTCAGGGCCAGTTTTGAGCCAACACACGAAGAGATGCTTCTGTAGTCAGAGTTAAGAAACCACAGGAAAGAATCGGACATAATGTGGGAATTCAGGACCCAGTCGTGATGTTTTAGGGAAGAAATCTCCTGGACCTGGTGGCACAGGCCTTTTATCCCATGGTCTCGGAGACTGAGGCGGGAGGAGTTCAAATTCAAGCTTAGCCTGGGCTAATTAGCGAGACTGTCTCCGCCACCAAAAACTACAACCAAAAAGAATAGCAGCCGGTTATGTAGGTCAGTGCGAATGGCTGGGACTGGATCCTGAAGAGTGCAAAGCAAACAAACCAAAACGAACTATGGAAATAACCCTGTCACCTGAACCTGGCAGGTGCCTTTGCCCTGAGTCTCTGCTCTTTCCCACAGTGAGGACAGAGCACTGGAACCTGGCTTTTGTAGGACATGCCCTAAGAGCCCTGGGTGACCCTGGTACCATGTCCCTCTGTGTCCCAGGAAGGATCCTTACCCGGATGCAGTGGGACAGGTAGCTGAACACGGTGGCTTTGAGGGTGAAGGTTTCTCCACGCACCACAGAATAGGGGAGGGTGAGTTCCAGGAAGAATGGCTGGAAGGCTTGCAGAGAGACTGTGGGGGACAGGCCGAGCCCCGTGCTCCCCGACAGACAGAGCGCGCTGGCTTTCCACTCCGTGATGGTGTCAGGGATCTCCGCCACCAGCTCCTGTCCACCCGACTCACTAGCCAGGGGGAAGAGGACGGCAATGAGCAAACCTCTGAGTGTGTGTGTGTGTGTGTGTGTGTGTGTGTGTGTGTGTGTGTTTGCGTGGTACTGGGGATTGAACCCAGGGCCTTGCACCTGCTAGGTGGGCGCTCTGCAACTGCGCTACATCCCCAACACACACTTTGCTCTCTTAGCAAGCCTCAGCTTGCTGCAGGACATAGTGGCTCAGTAAGTTAGTGTGCTTAAGGCTGAAGAGGATCTGAGCATTGGCCCCAGGGAGGCCTCCGAAATGTCGGTGTCCCTCTTTTCTCTACCCTCCCTTCTCTCTTCTGCTGGGCTTGAATTCTGCTACCCTCCTGTCTGTGCTTCCCAGAGTGCTGGCACTCCAGGCCGGCACCGCTAGGCTTGGCCATTCCATAGACTTGGAGTAGGAGTTCAATCCCCCCTGAACTCAGTAGCAGGGAACGCACGACTTACTCAAGGAGCAGCAAGTCCCAAATCCAGGTCTCGGGAAAGTACTTCCGCACTGTCTCTTTCATCACGAGCTCGGGCACTTCTTTTGGTCTTGGTTCCCCAGGAATCAGGTCAGGGCAGGAGTGAAAATTTTCTTGTTTAGGTGGTCGGTCTTTCGGAGTACTTGTGGAAGATTCTGTCAGGTGCAAAAGGAGCCTCATTTCCTGCATCAATGCCCACCCCATGCGTCCTTCTGCCCGGAGGCATCCCCGGGGCCTGTGTGTTGCTGGAATCACTTCAATTCCCAACCTGGCCCTCTGCTCACGTGGCTGTCTTCCCTATGCGAAGCCTAGTCTAGTCCTGCTACTCCTTCAAATGGTCTAGCAAGTGGCTTTTTCCTTCTTTTAGATAAAAGCAAACGTGAGTCACCCTCAGGTGATTACTCAACTGTTGGAGGGCAGGTGGGATAGTGGCGCCATCCCCCACAGGTACTTATAGACGGACATGACAGTGTGCTTTGATTGGCAGTGGGAGTCCAGCAAGAGGAAGGGGCATGAGCCACAGCTGGAGGATGTCAGGAATGCTTTGTCTGTGATGTCAAGGGAGACGTGGAGACACACACAGCGAGTACACTGTGTGCGATGTGTGCGTCCCAAATCACGGGCACACAGGACCGAAAGAGAAGCAGCTTTCGGTTTGCCGGAGAAGACTTCACCAGGGTGGTGTTAGATGTGGTCCCTGCTGGGAGGGAGCCAGGAGGACGTGGGCACCCAGGGAAAGGGCTGGACAAAGACATCTGCAGGAAGGTCGAAGGGGTAGGGAAGCTGGGCCTGGTGGTGCAGACCAGTCGTCCCAGCACCCAGGGAATCCGAGGCAGGAGGATTCCAAGTTGGAGCCCAGTCTGGGCAACGTGGTGGGACCTTGGGTTAACTCCAAAATTCAAAAATGGGCTGGAGGTGTTGCTGGGTTTGATGGTTCTGTGGTCGAACTCTAGTATCACAAAAAAAGGAAAAAAAAAAAAAAATAGGAGAAGGGAAGAAAGTGTCTCACGCCTGCTGTAGGGGAATGTTAACATGGGGATGTGTGCAGGCGTCCTGATGCACAACCTGCCATGACGCTTAAGACTGACAATTTAGATCTGTCACCTTAGGAGTGGGTCTGTTTGATAAAGAATTATTACTCCAAAGAAGAGAGAGAGAGAGAGATAGAGAGAGAGAGAGAGAGAGAGAAAGAGTCTTTGTAATTGCTCTTAAGTCCTATTTTGAGGGAAAAATATGACTTGTGGAAAACTTGTCCAAAAAGTTTATGCAGAGTTATAAGCTCAAATACTAGCAAAATAGGCATTTTCTTAGACCTCCTCAGTAAAAAGCATCATTTTCTTATATAATTCAGGTAGACCAAAAAAAAAAAAAAAAAAAAAATCACCACCTTACCTTGTAATTTTGCCATCCATAGGAGTGTCCCACCACGTTCCATTGAACACAGAAATGGGTTGTGGATTCTTAAGTTGGTAAATATCATTAATTGTACAGACTGAAAAACAAAATGTTACTTGTTGATGCAGAGTGGGAATCTTACCGAGTTGAGAGTTAGTTCTTGAATTTGCGTTACTCTTTCCTTGTGGTTTAACGCAGAGCTCTTAAGGATCACTGTGAAAATTCTGCTCCACGAAGAGAGCTCTTTTATAACTATTTAATGGAGCTGTAGAAGGCGAAGTTCATCAGTCAATTTGTGCGAACTGGGTTTAAACTCCCTTTTCCTGATTTCCCCCTTTCTTTTCTTTTCTTGTAGTACTGGAGTTTGAAGCCAGGGCCTTTACACTGAGCTATATCCCCTCCCCATTTTTATGTTTGAGACTGAGTTTTACTAAGTTTTCCATACAGGTCTCCCACTTGTAGTCATCCTGTCTCAGGCAGGAATTAAAGGCTTGTAGTGACAGACATCATTGATTCTTACTTTTAAATATTGTCTGGTTATATCTTGTTCATTATTTTTATTTTTGCACCATGAGACAGGAGGATGTCAAGTTTGAACCAAGCCTGGAGAACTTATGACTTAACAAGAACCTATCTTTTTTTCTCTCCGTAATTATTGTTTTTATTAGGGTAAGTTTGCAATACATGATAATTACACTTGACATGGGGAAATGGTACATATTCATATATGCATTTTCCCCCATTTTGTTGATATGTACAAGTGCAAAATTTGAGGTTTACATTGAAGTTGAGCATTGTGTGCACATACGTATCTTGTCAAGGTGACAAGGACTTCCCCGCTCTCTTTTCTACCCTCCCCCCTACCCACCTTTCCATCCATCCCAATCCCACCCACCTATTACCCTCTGTTTTTCACTTTAAGTTCCATAAGAGTTGTGATCTGGGTTTCTCATATCAGAGAGACCATTCGATATTTCACCTTCTGCTTCTGACTTACTTCACTAAGCATGATGGTCTCAAGTTTCCTCCATTTGCCTGCAAAAGCCTCCATGCTGTTGGACTTTATAGATGTATAGTATCTCATTGTGTATAAATACCACAGTTTGTGTATCCATTGGTCTGTTGATGGGTATTTTGGTGACTTCCATATTTTAGCTATTGTTAGTTGTGCTGCTATGAACATGGGTATACATGTATCTCTGTTATGTGTTGTTTTGGCCCCTTTTGGGAATATTCCCAGGAGAGTTATTGCTGGATCGAAGGGGATATTTATTTCTAGTCTTTGACAGCTCTCCATACTGCTTTCCATAGTGGTTGTACGAATTTTATATTCCCACCAGCAGTGCAGGAGAGTTCCTTTCCCCCCACAGCCTCACCAGCACTGATTACTATTTGACTTGTTGATATAGGCCATTCTCTCTGGAGTAAGATGGTATCTCAGCGATGTTTTGATTTGCATTTCCCTTATGGTTGAGGATGCTGAACATATTTTCGTTTATATTTTGGCCATTTGAACTTCTTCATTAGTGAACTGCCTCTTCATTTCATTTGCCCACTTTTCAATAGGATCCTTTATTTTGGTGGGACACCATATCAACAAAAGTGAAAACAAAAACCATATGATCATCTCAATTGATGCAGAAAAAGCCTTTGTCAAAATCCAGCACCCTTTCATGAAAAAAAAAACACTGAGAAAAGTAGGTGTAGAAGGGCCCTACCTAAATCTCATAGAAGCCATATATGCTAACCTTACAGCAAATATCATAGCAAATGGAGCAAAATTGAAATCGTTCCCTCTCAAATCAGGAACAAGACACGGATGCCCATTTTCACCACTCTTATTCAACATAATCCTTGAAACACTTGTCGTAGCAATCAGACAAGAAAATGAAATAAAGGGAATCTGCATAGGAAAGGAGGAAGTCAAACTATCCTTTTTTGCAGATGATATGATAATCTACATGGAAGACCCTAAAACTTCATTACTAAGCTCTTGGAAATAATAAAAAAATTTAGCCAAATTACAGGCTACAAAATTAATACTAATAACTTTTCTCTACACTAACAATGAACTTACTGAGAAAGAACTCAGAAAAAGAATTCCATTGTCAATAGCACAGCAAAAAATTCAATATCTAGGAGTATACCTAACCAAGGAAGTGAAGGACCTATATAAAGAAAACTAGCTTACATTGAAGAAAGAAGTTATAGGTGACATCAGAAAATGGAAAGGCATCCCCTGCTCTTGGATAGGCAGAATAAATGTAGTTAAAATGACTATACTGCCAATACTGATTTATAGTTTCAAAGCAATTTCTATCAAAATAATAACAAACATTTTCAAAGAACTTGAAACAATAATCCTTAAGTTCACATGGAACCAAAAGAGACCAAGAATAGCCAAAGCAATCCTAAGCAACAAGACTAAAGCAGGAGGCATTACAATCCCAGACATCTGGCTGTACTATAAAGCAGTAGTCATAGAACAATATGGTTCTGGCACAGAAACAAACAGGTAGACCAGTGGAACAGAACTGAGGATGCAGAGACAAGCCTAAGTACCCTCAAATACTTATTCTTTGACAAAGAAGCCAAAAGCTTGTGGAAAAAGGCCAGCCTGTTCAACAAATGGTGCTGGGAAAGCTGATCATTCACATGCAGAAGAACGAATCAAGTCACACACCTGTCACCATGCATCAAAATCAAATCAAAGGGGATCAAAGACCTAGGCATTAAAAATGAAACACTGATAGAGGACAAATCAGGCAAATATCTAAAAGACAAAGGGGTAGGCAAAGACTTTCTTAATAAGACACCAAAAGCCAAAGAAATTACCCCCATTATTAACAAATGGGATCATCTCAAATAAAAATGTCTCTGCATAGCGAAGGAAATTATCAACATTGTAAAAAGAGGACAAACAGACTGGGAAAAAATATTCACCACCAACTCCTCAGATAGGAGACTGATAACCAGAATATACAGGGAGCTGAAAAAATACCCTATCTTAAAACAAAAAATAGAGAATCTATAGCCAATGGAGGACGTACCTCAGTGATACCTGGGTTCAATCTACTGTGTTATAAAGAGGGTGCTGTCCGGGCACAGTCACTGGAAGTCACAGAGGAAACCGAGAAAAGATGGAGGAAAGGACTGGCCTCAGAGGGAGGAGTTCAGTGTGGCTGTTCAGGGAGAGGCCTGGGTCCCACTGAACAGTTTACTAAGTTGTAAAAAACTTCAGATACACAGCCCTTGAATTTCTAATGATGAGAGACAAACAGAAAATATTCTCTGCCCTGAAGCCACAATGGATCTACCTGCCTGTCTCTCAGTTTCTCCTGGTCCATGCAAGCTTTCTTTGTGAGCAGTAAGACAGAAGAAAACATCTAAGATTAAAATGCTCAGTGTCTGCCATCCACTGTGTGGGGGTACAGGTGTGGGCCATCCCCCCGCCCCTCCCACTCCCAGGTCCCATTCCCAATTCTGATGCAGGAGCTTCCTACTTTGTCCAGTCCGGGCCTGCATCCTCCTGCCTCAGGCTCCTGAGTAACTGGTATGACAGGTATGTGCCCCCATGCCTGGCGCCAGCTGGTATTTCCAACACAGGTTATATTAGTTTTATATACATTTAACAAAAAGTAGTACTTTCAATTGTCTTGAAATGTTACTGCCCTGGGTTTGGAGGGCTGACGTGCTGCTCTTTGTACATTCAGTCTCGTGTTGATACAACAAATGTTTATAGAGAGAACGACAGGTGATTGCTGTCACTAATATCCTTGCATATTCACGCCTCTATGAATCAATAAGATAGGAACATGATGGCAGTAATTTTCCTAAAAATAAATTGGATTAAAGTTAGGGCCCAAAAAGCAAACTCTGTGCTCTTTAAGGTGTCAGAGAAATTCTCATTCGCATATCTGTATCTGTCATGTGTCTATAGCTGTGGCCAGGAATCCCTCGGTGCCCCAAGATTTCAGTATTTTTTCTGTTTGCTATTTTATTTTGTTACAGACATGAGGGGACCAGAACCCAGAGCCCAGGAGCCTGCTCCTTTGCCATCTTGACCCAGGCTCGAAGCTGGGCCGGGAGGTGCAGGCTGTCATCCAGCACTCAGCAAGGGAGGGGAAGGGGGATCACCAGTTCAAGCCCAGCCTGTCAACTTACCAATTAATGGGACCCTGTCTCAAAATAAAACAAAGAAAATGTGGTCTGGAGATGTAGCTCAGTGGGAGGCGCCTGGTCTCAATCCCTAGAACTGCAAACAAAACTGAACAAAACAAACATGAAGAATGGAAATCCACTTTGGTTGTGGTTTTGTGGAAGATGACTCACCTCGAAAATTTTGTGCACGTAATCCCCTGCCAGCCGGGGCTCGGGCATGTCCGTGATCCTCTTGGGATCAGTTTCCTTCAAGAAGATGCACAGATCATGTTTGTCCAGGTACATATGTGGAAGTCTACTTTGGTGTGTCTTTGTTGGTATCAAATTATAGACCTGTGTAATTGAGAGAACAAAGGGCGACTAAAAAACTTCCCCATATAAAGATGTTTGGTGTAGAATGGCAAAGATGATTATGCTACTGCACATCCCTGTGCTCGTTATATACAGCAGCTGTATGAGCAGTGGGAAGCAGAATCTAACAGGTGCATCTCTGTGTCGACGCTACTGCATAACACACTGCTGTTTCTACTGTGAGCACAAACTCCACACCATGCGGGCACAGCTTCCTTGCCTCTGGCACTCCACTCCACCTGTGGCCTTTCCTGTTACTGTGATTTGGACATGGAACGTCTCCCACCGTGTCCTTCATGGTGAGAAGACGATTTCATCATGGGCGTCAATCTGGTGATTTCCTGTGCTGTCTGGAGGCAGGGCCTGGTCAATGGGGCAGTTCGTTGGGCTTTGGTATGAAGAGGCAGATCACAGGGATATTACCTGGAAGGACACATGGCAGCCCCGGCCTTCCTCTTTCACTCCTGCCCACCATGGTCCAGCTGGCATCCCTGCCAGAACCTTCCCATCCTTGCCGGCTACCCACGCATGAACTGAGGTTCTTGAAACTGTGAGCTAACATGATCCTGTCTTCCCTTACATTGTGGGCATGGATATAATGTCCCACCCAGCCACAGGATCTAACTAAGACTAGTGCCCTCCTGTCCCTTCAGTC
The DNA here is from genome assembly GCA_004027205.1 of Ctenodactylus gundi. Taxonomy (NCBI): domain Eukaryota; kingdom Metazoa; phylum Chordata; class Mammalia; order Rodentia; family Ctenodactylidae; genus Ctenodactylus; species Ctenodactylus gundi. The sequence continues at coordinate 67,366 of PVKB01003804.1, forward strand.
CTTCTGAAGTCACTCATTACTGTTGCCTGCCAACACAAACTCTGCTCCATGTGACCTCACAGCCTTCGGGCCGCCGCCTCTGCTCTGTCCTGCCTGCCCTGCCCACCCCTTCTCTGCCTTAGATGAGGAGCCTCCTCGCTGCTTCTGTCACTCAGCTCCCCTGTCCTGTGTCTCCACACTCAGATTATCCCATTCAGAGCACCCGTGCATGCCAGAGTCATCACATGTCTACATGTTTCTGTTGCTTGCTTGTTCTAGCATCTCTCATGATTAGGAGTGCGCAGTGGTTCAGCCATGCGTGGCTTGTTTGTTCTTTGTGGCTGTAGTCTTAGCAGTGTCCATGACAGAGCAAAAGAGAGCAAGTAGTGGACATAGATGGGCCTCAAGACAGTGAGCTGCTGTCTTTCCTGAAGGCTTTCACTATAAAAGACACTTTTTATTTATGATACTAGGGATTGAACACAGGGTCTTCTCTTTGAGCTACATCCCCAGCCTTTTTTTTTATTTGTTTGTTCATTTGAGACAAAGTCTTACTAAATGACTGAGTCACCCAGGATGGGCTCAATCTTGTCATCCTTGTTTCTCAGACTCCTTGCACGATGGGATCACAGTCTAGAACACTTTACCACTTTACCATAAGAGACTCTTTAAAAGATTAACTATACCCCTCTGTTTCACTTTGTTTTTTGTTTTAAGTTCCATGAGATAGTTGTGATCAGGATAGATAGTTCCACAAAATGCTAAACTTCATTGTAAACCTTAAATTTGCACTTGTACATGTCAATAAATTGGGGGGAAAAGATTAGTTATATAGCTTTCGGGCCACTCTTACAACAAGCAGGTGTCTGACAGCAGGGGAGGTAGAAGAGTCTGGCCTATTGCATGGCACCGTGAAATGCTATAGGTTAGGAAGTGGTGTTTGAAGAAGTTTGGCTCAAGTTCCACCTGTGAAATTCTTTTTTTTTTTTTTTTTAGTGTCACTATATACTACGCCCTAGCTGCATTTTCTTCATTCCTGACATAGTCCTCAAACCTGACTCAAGCTATCGTTGGCCGCTCACTAGAAGGACCTCAATGGCCTGTTCCACAGCAGGCACCATGCTAGGCACAGAGGTGGGGAGCAAACAAGACTTCTTCCTGGGAGAACACGCGAGAACGGAACCACACGAGGCCTGCGAGGTGCCCAGCTGTGAGGACTGAGCAGAAAGTGTGACGTCATGCTCAAGGACTTGTCCTTTGCTCATCATTCCCAAAATGATCTGATAGTGTGTGTGTCTCGGGACAGCCAAGATGGGAATGGAACTCACTGATTGGGCGGAGAGCTCGGCTTCGGGCTTCATGAGGAGCACGCTCTGGTCCACAGCACGGACACCACAGAGGGAGCCAGGGGTGGCCTTGACCTGCAGGTGTACGTCGGAGCCTGGTGGGCCTTGGGCTGCGGAGAAGGTCAGGTTCACCTGCGAAGGTAATGTGATCATGGCAGCCAGTGTGGTCAATCTTTCGGTCTCACACCTCTCTTTCACCCAGCAGCTGCTAACTCGACTTCGCTGGGTAATCTGGAAGTGTGGTTAGTGACCTCTGGTCCTTATCCCTTCTTATAACTGCTGTGGCATATGTGGATTTTGGTTACTTTGAAGTGGAATTCTCGAATGAGAAAGAAAACATTGATGCTGAGAAAGTTACAGGCTTTCTTTGCTGAGCTACCTCTGAGCAGTGTTTTTGTGTGCCAGGTGTTGTGAGAACCCCTTTCTGCCCCTGAGATCAGTCACCTGCTGTCCCTTCCAGTTGACAGTTTTAGTTACATAAAATTTTAAAGAAGAACATAGGAATCCTGAAGCAGGAGGATCACATGTTCAAGCTCAGCCTAGGCAATTCAGCAAGACGGTCTCAAACAATGAAAAGAGGCTGGCCCCGAGCTGCAGGCACCCACAGATCACAAAGAAGGTCCCGAGGCCAGAACCTCAGCCCGAGGTAAGCATGGATCAGGATAAGTGGGAATCATTCGCTGCGGGCGGCCCCAGCCTCAGAAGCACCAACCCGCAGGTGTGTGTACAACAAACGCAGCATGCGCTCCCCCTAGAAAAGGTCCCGGGATCGCATATCAGAAACAGGGCTCAACAGCCATCACAGGTAGTTACGTCACCAGAAGCCATTCTCTTTCCTGTGCACCAGAGACAATCAGAGGTAGCAGAACCATGGGAAATGTGGTAACAAATCTTATACAAAAAGATCCGACTCCCCAGGGGAGAGCGCAAGGGGTGCTGAAATTGCAGAGCCCAAAGAAAAGGACAAAGATGATGGTAAATTCTGGGCCCAGATAGTCAGTGAATTAAAGCAGGAATTAAAGCAGGAGTTAAACTGGGAAGCAAAGCAGGAAATAAAACAGATAGCACAAGAGCTACAAGAACACTTAGCTAAGCAAAAAGCAAGCCTTGAAAAGAAATCAGAGGAGACAAAAGAAGAAATGGGGAAGCACAGTTACAAATCTCCTACAAAAAGACCTGAAACCCCAGGAGATGAAGTCAGGGTAAATAAAGATGAATATGGCAAAAATGATGGCAACTTCTGGGCCCAGAAATTCAGTGAATTAATGCAGGAATTAAAGCAGGAAATAAAACAGACAGCAGAAGTGCTACATCAATACATAGATAAGCAAAAAGCAAGCTTTGAAAAACAACTAGAGGAGACCAGAGAAGAAATATACCAGAAGATAATGAAGACAAAAGAAGAAATTAGAGAAGTACACAACAGAAATATAAAAACATTGAATGCAAATATTCAGGAAATGAAAAACACGCAAGTAATAATAAGAAACCACTTCAAACAACTTCAGAATAGTATGTCAGACCTAGAAAATAAAGTGACTGAGCTGCAAAGTACAATCCATGAAGAACGCAAAGTAAATAAAGAAAGCGAATCATTACAATGGCTGACAGATGATTCAAGGAGAAATAACCTCAGAATTATGGGAACCGAGGAGAAGACTGAGGACAAAACAAAAGGCTTAAAGGACATGTTTAATGAAATAATGGAGGAAAATTTCCCAAATCTAAGAAAAGAAATGAACATGGAACTATTGCAGGCATATAGAACACCAAACAACTTTGATCAGAAGAGACCCTCATCACGACATATCATAATTAAAATTCTAGAAACCCAACACAAAAAGAAAATACTAAAAGCGGTAAGAGTAAGACAGAAAGTGACCTACAAAGATAAGCCCATCAGGATATCGGCAGATTTTTAATCCAAACTCTAAAAGCAAGGAAATCATGGAGCAATATCATCCAAGCACTAAAAATACATAGATGCCAACCAAGACTGCTATATCCAGCAAAATTTTCCTTTAATTTAAAGGGAGAACTTAAAACTTTCCATGACAGAGACAGCTTAAAGGAATTTGCAGCCCCTGAGCCAATATTGCAGAAAATACTTAAAGGAAACTTGGACAGTGAAAGGGAGACCAGCGACACCAATGACCCCAGAGAAAAAGTGACAACAGCTAGAAGAGAAGGAGCTGAGAAAAAAGTAGGTTAGTAATCAGTGAAATATGAGTAAATAAGATAATGAAACTTAGGAAATTCTGATAACTAGATTTGCCTTCATGTCTGTCACTTTAAGTATGTTTATATGGTATAGATTTAAGTTCACTTAATGTAGTAATGTGATATAGTTTTAACTTCGTTTTGTTGTAGCAATTCACTTATTAGGTCACTAATGAAAGTTTATCCTAAGGAAACTGATTGATGTAAAGATAACCTTGTGAATGTACAAATATACACCTTCCAGTATTCAGCTGAAAAAAAAGATCTATGAATAAAAGAGCTGGTTGTTCAAAAGAATTAATAAAATTGACAAACGTCTTGCCAATCTCATCAAGGAAAGGAAAGAAAAGGCACAGATGAGCACACTTAGAAATGAAAAGGATGAAGTTACAACAGACTCTGCAGAAAATCAGATTATAAGGAATTACTTTGAACACCCATATTCTAACAAATTTAAGAACTGGGAAGAAATGGAAAACTTTCTAGACACAAATAAAATACCAAAATGAAAGGAGAAAGATATAAAAATCTTGAACAACCCCATCATGCACACAGAAATCATAGCAGTAATAAAAGCTCTACATACAAAAGAAAGTGCAGACCCAGATCGATTCACAGCAGAATTTTTTCAGAACTTTAGGTAAGAACTTACTCCAATCCTCCTCAAATTATTTCATAAAGTAGAAAGTGAAGGAATGCTACCAAACTCATTTCACGAGGCTAGCATCACACTAGTCCCAAAACCAGACAAAGGCTTAATCAGGAAGGAAAATTATAGACCAATATCCTTAATGAATATAGATACAAAAATCCTCAATAAGATTCTGACAAACAGAATCTAACAAGTAATCAGAAAGATCATACATCGTGATCAAGTGGGCTTCATCCCTGAGATGCAAGGCTGGTTCAACATACGTAAATTAATCAATGTAATACACCATATCAACAAAAGCGAAAACAAAAACCACATGATCATCTCTATTGATGCAGAAAAAGCCTTTGACAAAATCTAACACCCCTTCATGATAAAAACACTGAGAAAAATAGGTATAGAAGGGCCCTACCTAAAACTCATAGAAGCCATACATGCTAAGCCTATTGCAAATATCATAGTAAATGGAGAAAAATTGAAATTGTTCCCTCTCAAAGCAGGAACAAGGCAAGGATGCCCACTATCACCACTCTTATTCAACACAGACCTTGAAACACTGGCCATAGCAATCAGGCAAGAAAATGAAATAAAGGGAATCTGCATCGGAAAGGAGGAAGTCAAACTTTCCTTATTTGCAGATGGTATGATTATCTACATGGAAGATCCTAAAAACTCCACTATGAAACTCCTAGAAATAATAAAAAAAAATTTAGCCAGGTCACAGGCTACAAAATTAACACTAAAAATCAATGACTTTTCTCTATACTAATAATGAACTTATTGAGCAAGAACTCAGAAAAACAATTCCATTCTCAATAGCTCAGCAAAAAATTAAATACCTAGGAGTATACCTAACCAAGGAAGTGAAGGACCTATATAAAGAAAACTACACTACATTGAAGAAAGAAGTTATAGGAGACATTAGAAAATGGAAAGGCATCCCCTCCTCTTGGATAGGCAAAATAAATATAGTCAAAATGACTATATTACTGAAACTGATATACAGATTCAAGGCAATTCCTATCAAAATACCTACAAGTTTCTTCAAAGAACTTGAAACAACAATCCTTAAATTCATATGGAGCCAAAAGAGGCCAAGAATAGCCAAAGAAATCCTGAGCAACAAGACCAAGGCAGGAGGCATTACAGTTCCAGACATCAGGCTGTACTATAAAGCCATAGTTGTAAAAACAGTTTGGTACTGGCACAAAAATAGACAGATAGACCAGTGGAACAGAATTGAAGATGCAGAGACAAACCCAAATATCCTCAATTACTTAATCTTCGACAAAGGGGCCAAGTGCATACAATGGAAAAAGGACAGCCTGTTCAACAAATGGTGCTGGGTAAACTGGATATCCACATGCAGAAGAATGAATCTAGTCACACACCTATCACCATGCACCAAAATCAAATCAAAGTGGATCAAAGACCTAGACATTAAAAATGAAACATTAAACCTTCTAGAAGACAAATTAGGCAAATTCCTAAAAGACATAGGGGTAGGTAAGGGCTTTCTTGACAAGACACCAAGAGCAAAAGAAATTATTCCCAATATCAACAAATGGGATGTTGTCAAAATAAAAAGTTTCTGTACAAAAAGGAAACTATTAACATTGTGAAAAGAGAACCAACAGAGTGGGAAAAAATATTTACCACCAACATCTCAGATAAGAAACGTATAACTAGAATATACAAGGAGCTGAAGAAAAGTTAAGCCTACCAAAATAAAGGATCCTATTGAAAAGTGGGCAAATGAAAAGAAGAGACAGTTCACTCACAAAGAATACATGAAAAGATGTTCAACATCTCTAGCCATAAGAGAAATGCAAATCAAAACAACTCTAAGATACCATCCCACCCCAGTGAGAATAGCCTATATCCACAAGTCAAGTAGTGATCAGTGCTGGCGTGGCTGCAGGGAGACAGGAACCCTCCTGCACTGCTGGTGGGAATGTAAATTCATACAACCACTTTGGAAAGCAGTATGGAGGGCTCTCAAAGGACTAGAAATAAATGTCCCCTTCGATCCAGCGACACCCCTCCTGGGAATATATCCAAAAGAGGTCAAAACAACATACAACAGAGATATTTGTATACCCATATTCATCACAGCACAACTAAAAATAGCTAAAATATGGAAGTCACCAAAATACCCATCAACAGACCAGTGTATACACAAACTGTGGTATTTATACACAATATAATACTATGCATCAGTAAAGTCCAACAGCGTGGGGGCTTTTACAGGCAAATGGAAGAAACCTGAGAACGTCATGCTTAGTGAAGTGGGTCAGAAGCAGAAAATGAAACATCGAAAGGTCTCTCTGATATGAGAGTCCCAGGGCACAACTCCTATGGAACTTAAAATGAAAAACAAAGTGAAACAGGGGGGTCGGGTAGTGGAGGAGGGAGGGAAGGGAGGTAGGAGGAAGGACAAAAGGAGAGTCGGAAAGCCCTTGACACCTTGACAAGATATATATTTGCAAAAAATGCTCAACTCCATTTTAAACCTTAAATTTTGCACATATACATATCAATAAAATGGGAAATAAAGTGTTCCTAGGCAGATGTTTGAAAACATTTATGAAGTAAGCAGATCCTTTGTGATGGCTAATTTTTCCCCCATTTTCTTGATATGTACATGATATGTACGACACACTGGGTGTGCCGTGTGGGGAGGGAGGCGTGTTCCGGGGGTGTGGTGACACGGACGTGTCCTTGAGGGGTAACCTTCCCCACTGAACACATCGATAGCCAACCATTTTAAAAGTAGCACTGTTAAAAGGGTCAAGAGGAACTGAGTTTGAAACGCCTGTGAGTTTTATGACAAGAGAATTTAAACAAAATTTTCTGGGGCCACCTGCGTTGGACACTACTGGTAGGCCTCTCAGGCGGTGGTCCTTACCCCCTGTGTCACCCGGGCTGGGGCAGCTGCAGAGCACTCCCCGGGGAGGGGCAGGCGTGTAATCGCAATGCAGTAGGTGCGGAGGTCAGCTGGGAGATGGCAGCAGCTGCAGCAGGAGGGCAGGGCAGCAAAGCTCCGCCTCCTGTCAATCAGCGGCGGCCTGAGAACCTGATAGGAGCCTGCTGCAGGAGGCGGAGCTTCACTTTCAGCTCACCTGCTTTCTGGTCATTGCCCTGGGGCCTGCCCTCCCACGGCCACAGACCGTGTCAGTCCGCAGCAGGGGCTTGGGACTGCAGTGAGGTCCAGCTTCCGTGTCTTTCTGTGGAGACACCTTGGAGGGACGTCTAGGCGCTGTCTGTCACAGTCTTTCCGTGCGTGAAACTTCCCTGTTTCCACTCAGGAAGGGGGCAGGCGAAGGGGACTAGGCTTGAAGCAGACAGCTCACCTTGTTGGCAAAACAGTTTTCCACGTCGAGTTTCTGAGCGTCTGCGATGATCTCTCCGTCGGGCAAAGTGGCGTAAAGGAGCAACTGAGCCGCCGGGGCCATGTCGGCTTCCACGTGCAGGGAGAGGGAGAAAACCCCCTTCGCTGCAGAACGAGGGGTGAGAGGCTGTGGGTTAGAAGGGGAGTCCTGGGCTTGACCCGAAGGTGCCTGAGGAGGTTTGCGCCTACTACATTTGGAAGCTGCGGGAGGCGATTGGGTTTATACCAGGGTGCCTGCCCTTGTGTTGGGCAAGTGCAGGCTGAAATAAGGGCTTCTTTCCCCAGACTGCTATTTTGCTAATAGGTGTTGAGATTCATCGTGATTACATTCGCACTGGAGATGCGGAGCTCCCCGTGTGCTTCTCCGGGATTTCCTCTCCCGCCCTCCCCACGCTCTGTCTCCTAGTCCTGCCTCGTGCCTCCCCTCCACACTGTTTCCTACAGTCTCTTTTTGATGTTGCTCTTCTAGTTATTAATATTTAGGCAAAATTAATCAGATTCCGGGACTGAATCATCTAAGCCTCTCTTCTTTGAGAAATCCAGTATAAATGTCACATAAAATTTTTTAATTGCTCAGATTTCTTTTGCTTAAGTGGTAGAAATATTTATTCAGTGCATACCCTTATTTGTAAATTAAAAAATAATGTTTAAGATAGTTAAGTGAGAAGGAAGGAGAGCTTTTAAAGATAGCATTAGCTGTCTTTATGTTACTCTGCATATCACCTGGACTCCTGCTACTCTGCATATCACCTGTGTGTAAGGGACACACAGAAGATTCAAAGGTCTTTTTAGGCCACTTAGACTTGGGCAGAGATATAGGTACCAATAATTTTGTATAAGACACGTGAAACTCTGATTTATATAAAGAATCTCATGCAGTTGTTTCCTGTGTGTGCGTGAAATCATGTAGTGCTTATGTAACGCACCTGCCGGACACACACACACACACACACACACACACACACACACACACACACAAATTTGAGACAAGTCTTACTCTGCAGCTCCGGCTGGTCCTGAACAATTCTCCTGCCTTAGCAACCCAAGTGCTTTGATTATAGCTGTGTGCCTTGATGCCCAGTTTTCCTGGTGCTGGGGAATTGAACTTGGGTACTTAGAGATTGACTTAGCACTGGCTAAACAGAGTGCTTTAACCGCTGAGCCATTCCTCAAGCCCCTCTTGCACGTTCTAAGTCTTCTTTATTTACTCATTCATTTCCCTTCTGCAGTGCTGAGCATTGAGCCTCCACACTTAGCTACATCGCCAGCCCATTATTTTAAATGTTTGATTGCGAGACGGATCTCACCAAGTTGCTCAATTGCCCAGGCTGTGCTCTAACTTGCAATCCTCCCGCCTCAGCCTCCTAGAGTGCTGGGTAGACAATGCGTATGCCATGAAGTCCTGGCAAGCTGTTGGAAATTCTGTGTATGGGTTTTGTAATTGTTCGTTTGTTTTATGAGAGAAATCCCTGCTGCCCACGGGCGACCAAATGTTCCTGAGAAGTTCATCACAACACAAACTGTCATTTGTGGTCCAAAGGGACAGAGAGCATGAAATGAAGGAGGAGGGCCTGCGGAATAGCACAGCAAAATGAGAGAAAAATAGAGAATCTGAAAACGCTCACTGTTTCCTGTTGCAATCGGCAAGAGATGAGTTCCTGTTCTGGCGAGGCTTCCTCTCACTTTGATCTGAAGAAGGAAAGAAATGGGTCCAACATTATCTTCCGGCATACACACTTTGTCTTCAAGACATTCGCAGTAGGAAAATCACCCATCATCTTACTACTCTACCGTAGAAATTATTTTCGATCTCTAAATTTTCCCTCTAATATATTTTCCTGTAATAAAATAAATGAAATAAAATGTATATAAGTATTTTCTATTATTGTTTCTATTTTTAAAACACTTAACATGCTGTGTGTTGTCTAGGTACCAGGCACAGAGCTAAGTTATTTATTTATTTAATTTAAATGATACTTCTATGGAGTATTAATATGCTTTCTGGTGTTCTGGTGACATGGCTAATATTTCTCTTTACTGATGTGATTGAATGACAGAAGTCCCATGACTGAGGTGAAATAAATGTAAAATCGGAACACATGATATTTTCTACGTCACGAAGTTAAAGAATGTTACTTATAGTGGATGTTTTAAAGGTGACCAGAGCATAAACACGAAACTAAAGTACTAATAACTTCTTAGAAAGTAACTTTCCTCTAGAGCAATATCCACCAAATATCATATAGTAATGTTGGTTTGAGCCCCTGAAAATTTTGCAGTCTACCAAATTAAAAGAAGAAATAATGACATTTCTTCTTACCAAATAGAAGAAGGTTAACTCCTTTTCACCCTTCAGAATCTGTTCATTCAAGATGTAGTGCGCTCGAATCTCTTGTGTTCCACCGCAGGTCAAAGTACCAGTGACAAGTTCAAGATGAACATAACTGTTGCTCGGGGAGCAAAGTTGATTCACAGTGTGTTGAGCTTGTGTGTGAATCTCATGGAAGCAGCAGTCCTCATCACGGTTAGTATTCTGTTTGTGAGTGACCTAATAAAAATAGTCTATTTTTATTTAGTATTTCTAATCAATTCTCTTAGAAGACACCATTCCTAAACACAGCATAATTTATTAAAAAGATCAGATCACTTAAGCTCTTGCTGTACACTTTCAGTGAGCATTACTCATTTGCAATCAAGATCGTTACAGTCTCTTAACATTTTTTATGCCTGTAAATTGCATAATCAGATTTGAATATTCAACACAAACCAAAAGTGTCATGACAGATAAAATCTAACTACTATTAGAACTCTGAAAATATTTTCAGGGAAATGTCAAGATAATGTATGTTACGTCTCCAGATATTAGACAATGTTGTTAAGGGGGGCCTACAATAGACTATAGAAGACAAATTTAAGGTTTTCTGATAGAGAATTTTCAGTTTCTCATAATTTAGAATTCCACATTGCTTCCTCTCTGTATTTCTCCTTGTCTCTCTGTCTGTCTCTCTCCTTCTCACTCTCATTTTTCTTGCAGTCCTGGGGATTGAAGTCAGGGACATTCTGCCATTGTGTTACAGCCATACCCTTTTTAATTATTTACTATGAGACAGGGTCTGGCTAAGCTGGCCATGCTGCAGTCCTCTCGTCCCAGCTTTCGGGGAGCTGGGGTTACCGTCGTGCACACCATGTCAAGGTCTAGGCCAATCTTCATCACCTATTCTTTTATCCCTAGCTTTCACACCCTTCTCGTATCCTGAGTTAGGTCTGATGGCAAGGCCCTGGCATCCCAGTACTCTGGGAGGCTGAGGCAGGTGGACTGAACCTTTGGGCCCAGCCTAGGCAACAACAGATGTAACAAGATCCTGACTCAAATCAAAACTACAAAATAGGCTCAAATGTATGTCAGATTGAAGACTGTGTGTTCAAGCCCAAAACAAAACAAAAGAAAAACTTTCACAGCCCACGTGGTCGTGGTCTCTCTTTTCAGCCCCAGATTTCCCTTTCCCCTTACCGTGATCGTAAGGGAAGCAGCTGTGAGGTTGGTGGTATCAATGGAGAGGTCCAGCAGCCCGTGCTCATCCGTGGCGAAATTGGAACCATACGCAACTTCATTCACACTGACAGCTACATGCCTGTTGGGGATTGGCTCATCTTTCTCGTCAACTAGGAGAACCTAAGAACACAAACGTGGTAGCCTGTTATGTGTCATGCCTCCGTGGCTTCTTGTACCCTTGGCCCTGTTCTCTCCTTATCTCCTCATCCCTCTGTATCACTCTCAGATGATCTTAGAATCTGAGAAAGGGAGACTTGTTTTCAGAGTTGTAAACACTAATCTTTCTTATTTGAGGAAGAAGGATCACAAGTTGGAACCCAGTCCAGATCCTTTGTGTAAGTCAAAAGAGATAAGGGATGTACCTCAGGACAAAGGCCCTGGATTCAATACCAGGACCATAAAAGCTTTTTCTGTCTTCTTAGGACTTTGCAAGTTCCATGGTAGTTTATGGTGATTTTATGGTGATTATTTTAATTTAAAAATTGTATAAATTGTTGAGGTACAGTATGCTGCTTTGCTGTGAGTATTTGGGGAATTCCTGGAGTCCAGCTCATGACTTCTTCTGTCCCTTACCATGTTTGCTTAGGAGACTTTTGAAATATTCCAATGTCATCTTGAAATGTGTTATTACTGACTCCAGTTGTGTTGCTAGGCCAGACGTGTAAATTTTCATAAACAGATTTGAATATTTTGTGGGCACTCAAGAATATTCAAAAGTGGAACACTAGGGTTTCCTTCTCAGCACATCTCTGTCTCTGAAGTTCTCGCTTCAAGCTCGCTGTCCTTCTGTCCATCTGCCAGCGCTGCTCTCTGAGTCACGTTCTCTTTCACGCTGGCAAAGCGCTGCCTCTCCCTGCGGCCCGCTGTCCTCTTCCCAGCTGCTTCTCTGTAACCCAGCTGCCACCAAGGTGGTTATGAGTGTTGTGGGTTTCCCACCTGGTTTCTCACAGCTTTCTACGTGGCCTCCTGCAGGCTGCTGTCTTGCCGCTGTCCTGTGATCCAGACCGCTCTCCACACAGCCTGCGCGGATCTGGTTACCTCAGGGCTCCTTGAAACCTTTGGTCACTTCTCAACCTGACAATCTTACCTAACCTAAAAAGCCCTCAGGACCCATGGAGCATGACTTCGACTCTTCAGCCGGTCCAGAGACACCCCCTGGCGGCGCTGCAGTAGCGCTGAGTGCCTGTTCGGGCTTTGCTTCTGGAAAGTTCTCTCGCAGGCCGTTCTCTCTCCCCCTTCACTTTCTAGCCAAGTCATACTCAGCCTTCGAGTTTTCTCATGGCCTTTTCTCTAACCAGCATGGCTTTGCCCAACTGTATCTATGCTTTTATTAACTCCTACCCCACTTAATAGGAATAAAATTTTCACTGGGAACAATGAAAAAAAAATGTAAAATGTAAGTGCGGGTAGATAATTCAAAATATGAAATGAGCAAATTGCCCCTAAAGAGTCAATTTGAAAGCCAGCTAGTATAAAAGCAAAATTTGAGATGCTTAGAAACCTTGTATCTCATATGTCCATATATATATGAAAAATAATTTTTTTAATCTCAGTGTATTTTCAATTGAGACTCTTTAACATGGCTGCAACTATGAGTTCACATACGTAAAGAGTTGTAATAATGGAATTCAAACACTAGATAATGTAAGAAAGAAAAACAGGGTAATTGAATTTCAAATTCTTTAACTGAATACTGCAAAGTAAATGTGCATAGATGCGAAAGACCTTCAAGTCACAATTCCATCAATCAGTTTTCTTAGGCTAACCTCATATCAAAGACCAAATAAATGAATCACTACATTAAATGACCTTAAGTCTATATCACAAAAGTGTATTGCACATAAAGTAATCGATATAATGGTATACTTAGTTATTTCTGAATTTTTAAGGTTTCTTTCCAAAAACAGAGCAGGGAGAATTAGGTAAGACCATTACTACAAATTTAGTTACAGAGCATAAAATTGAAAAGTTAAATTTAAGAGTCAAAAGTTGAACAGATATTTGATTAGTTCTTAGCCAGTGCTTTGAGGCTACATGATCTTCTGTCTTCACAGGGGAAAGACCCCGAGAATCACCTATTTACCAACTGTTACTGAATAAAATTAAAAAGATCCCAAATCAAAAACCACTGCCTTCTGCCACTGAACCACCAGTTAAATATCCAAACACATCACACACATCAAAAAAGTTTCACAGATTAAATTTTTATACAAATTCCCCACGTTGAATATAATTACTATGTTTTGCAAACTAATCAAAATAATAATTATGGGGATAAGTTTCACAGATTTTATGAGAAGGCTGCTACTGTTTTTGTGGGATACTGTTCAAATAACTGATGTTTATTTTTTTGAACACTTTCCCTTTAGACGTTTCCTTTCCTCCGTGCTCCTTGGTGCCTCTTGTGTCTCTAGGATTCCTTCAAGTATTTTCTGCAATACTGGCCTACTGGTCGCAAATTTCTGCAGGGATACTTGGTTATGAAAAATCATACAGTAAAATTACTAGTTACTAGATTAGACTATCAGCATTAAAATCTATGAATACTGATGTTATTGAAATTGAGCCTTTCGTCTAAAAAATTAAACTAATAGTGACAACTCCGTTATGTACCCACATAAAAGAGTATTTCTACAGTTTGCATGTAAATGTCCCTTAAATATGCATGTGAGTTCTGTCCTTGGGTCAGTGCTGTTGGGAAGTTATGGAACCTCAGAAAGGCAGGGGCTAGGTCAATGAAGGGGGGTCTTTAAAGTAGTCTGTGGGACGCGATCCCTTTACTTTTTTTCTTTCTTTCTGTCTATGAATTGAGCAAATTATTTTGCCACATAACCCTTTGCCTAGTGATGGTCCCAAGGAAACTTCCAAAATCGTGAGCCTAAATAACACCCCCCTCCTTTTTCCCTATGTTATCATACAATTTGTTTTATGAGACAAAATCTCCCTCTGTCAACCCAGGTGTTTCTGAGCTTTCAGCAATCCTCATGCCTCAGTCTTCCTAGTGCCAGCATTACAGGCATTGTACCACCACAGCCAGCTTCTCAGAAAGTTTTTATAGTAATAGAAAGATAAGTAATTCAGTTGTCATTTTATTCTTCCTATAAAATTATATTATAGTTACCTGTCAAGAAGCTAGGCAAATTGGTGAAAATGCATATTTTTGATGATAACTTTTGATTTTGAAATTCATTTTCTTAAAAAGTTCCTGCCGCCAACTGGCATCATGTTGAAAGGTCATTTTTACCTGTCCATAAAATGGGAGCCCACGTCTGTAGTGCGAATCCACTTTAGTAAATTTCAGTTTGCTTAAGATGTTTGTGATTTGACAGGATCCGTAACCAGTTAGTTCCACCCCTGCAAAAGAAGAAAAGGGAAGCTGAGCGGTTCTGGGTCTTGCTGACTGACTCCTACCTGTACCTCAGCCTAATTCCTTCATAAAACACCACACACGTTCTCTTTTCATATTCTTTCCAGCATTTCTCACACTTGCAGGATCAAAGTGAAGGGAGAGCAATATGTCCTTAAATTTATTTTACCTAAAACATTATTAGTATCCACAAATCCTAATTGCTTGTTTTGCCAGTATATTCCTTGTCTCACCTCCATTCTTGAATTCTTCTAGGATCTTTCTTCACTTTTGTTTTTCTCTCTCTTACATCCCTTGTTACTTTAATCTTACAACTAGACTCTTTGCATTTCCCGTGAGCTGGGTATAAGTTTACATTCCAAATGCCTCTCCACAAGACCATCCTCTTCCCTGTGTGACTGATCCAAAGTGTAGCCCACACCAGGTCCTCTTTCATTTTCTTGTCACTCAAGACCCCAAACTGTAGGAGTAGCCAGGACCTCTGAACTCCCCTTACTCCATCATGCCTTCTGTCAGGTTTCAGGCCTCAGGGACTCAGTGACCCTTAACAGATGACTACTGCTCAGACCCTTCTTGCCCACGGCTTCTAAGACGCTGAGTTGTTTCTACTTTCCCAGGTCCATAACTTCCGGTTGTATTTTTGTTTGCTGCTCCTCAGAGGCATTGCTTCTCTCTGTCCCCTTCATTGTCCCGTGCTATCTTCGCTTGTGCCCCTTGTGTTCCCTGCCAGGGGCACGCGCTCTTGGGTTGCGGATTCCGGGACGTGGCTGAGGATCTGCAGCTCTCTCCTGGATTTAGCGGTGGCTGACTTTTAAAATCATCAACTGAATGAATTCACCTCCTCTTTGTGGGAAGGACACTCTCCATTGCACGTAATTATCTGACACATTCTCACCCATCCCTCTCTCTCCTGGATCTGGTCTGCATCTTCTCCAATGCCATGTCCCTTTCCAGGCCAACTCTGGAACCTTTGGGCCCATCTTTGAACAGTCTTCTGGTGCAGCCCATTGTAGGAACTTTCCTGCTTTGCCTGCGGGGCCCCTTCAGCCTCTTTGTGTCTGCTACAATTGTCTTTTAAATTTAGGAATTTATTGCTGTCATTGTCCTCAGGTATATCTGAAAAGACCTCATAGTTTCCAGGATAATTTCTAAATTATTTCATGTAGGATTTTTCTTTTCTCTAGCACCATCCTACGTTGTTCAGATTCTTTTGAAGTTGAACCCATTTAATTTTAGATTTGTGGTGTTTTCCCTCATATCACTGATCATTCAAAATACTGATTATTGCCCACAAACACCATCAAATATGACCTTATCTGTCAAAGCTTTCTTCTGGCTTTGTTAAAATTCATTATTTGTTGTGTCCATTGGGCCCATAGGTCTTTAATTCCCCGTGGAAATATTATTGTGGGTAGATACACTCACACACACCCACGTCTACTTGCTTTTACATGTTTAATTCCTGGAGGGGCAAAGACCATGTCATTTTCACAATCTGAAGATATGAGATTGTGATGTAGATAGTGTGTGAGCTTGGCAAATAAATATTGAGTTAGTAAATATTTCAAAATAATACAAACCAGTTCCCTCTTCTCTGACCGTGGCTTCCACCTGTATTTTCATTTCATGCCCTTTGCGTCTCAGCTGAAATGCCATAGTGTTGACACGTTGTGTGACACAGCCTTTGTTGTCTGCCTGCAGAGGAAGGGAGAACATGCCTCAGTCCTTGATTTTCTGTGAAAATGTCAGTTATCAGGGCATGAACATGAGGTACACCTAACATGCATCTGGCTATCTTGGTGCTTCCGCTTTCCCAAGCCCCCGTGTGGCGTAACGGTTCTTCACTACTCACTGAGTCAACGGTGGCCAGCCACTGCCTGCTCTTCTCTGTCCTGAACGTAGATTCTGTTTCTGTCATGTTGAACAAGTTTCCAGGTGTGCTCTAAAATGCTGTTCGTCTATGCGGCTGCACAGGTGACTTCTAATCAGCAACCTTCTTCCTCCCATTCTTACCTTGCCCAAAAGCCACTGCTCCTGAAAACTCAAGTCAGGCGTACTATTTTCTTCCAACCTATGCAACCCTGTCCACCTAACTGTTGGGTATACATGATATTATTATTATTTGTTTTTTCAATACTGGAGATTGAACCTAGCACTTTCATTTTGAGCAACACCCTTGTGTTTTTATTTATAATAGATGTGGTAACATGATTTAATTTTATTTTGGTTTGATTTCTCACTAAGTCTATAAGCTACCCAGGCTTGGCTTCAAGTTGTAGTTCTCCTGCCTCAGCCTTCCAGAACATGGGGGTTACATGCCTGCGCCACCACCCTTGGCTGACTGCATGTTATTAACTGCAATATGCTCATGTCTAGCACTTTAATAGTGACATACACATTTATGGACTGCATGGATCTATGCAGCAATTCCATATCTAAACTAATTCCTGAGGACCACATTTAGTAAGCTTGTTTTCATTTTGCACTTACTTACATGAACATATTTATTGCATAATAAATTGAGCAAGAACTGTATGCAGATGTCCTGACTCACACAAACATAGCAGCTAGGTACTAGTCCCTCAGGTTTGTGCAGAAGTTCCAGAGTTAGAGCCGTCTCATGGTTGTCCTAGTTGTGAACACTTACCTCGCTGTGCGCCATGATCTCTCACCTTTGCTCCCTGAGTTTTTGAGAATTTTCATGTCAGTACCTTTGCATCCCTGCCACACCCTAGGGTTTTAAATGTTCACCCTTGGAAACCAGGAATTTGTGCCTTCCAATATTTTCATGTCACCTGCTGTACTTCAGCCTTTGCCCAGGCTTATTCACCCTCCTCTTGAAGGTAACGAAGGCCCCCAAGCGATTGTCCTCCTCTGTCTTCCTCTCCCCAGGCCTGTGACCCTTTAATTGTCTTCTTCCCTACACAGTTTGCATCCTGGGACCTGCCTGTGGGTCTCACACTCGTCACATTCCCACTGCCCACCGCATGTCCCACTACTTGTGGGACAGGAGCCAACTTGGGGTCCTTCCTCACGCTTCCGTACTTGGCATGTTGGTGGCATGAAAGCCGACTGTCAATTGGGAAAAAGGAGAAGCAACCATCGGATCTCGAGCCCGGCCCAAAGGTGGCTCCCAGGTGCCAGCCAGCGCTGCCGCTTTCCTCCACCATCTGGCTTGGTGACTGTTTCAGACAGTTTCTCTGCTGCACTGGGCTTGCTACTGTAAGCCATGAGAAAATGGCCTGATGTCAGTTCCCTGGGGCCCCATGTCGACGTACCTGCTGGCTGCTGAATTCTTTGCAGATGCGTTGTGTGTATGGCTTGCCATAGGTGCAATAGTCCTTTTCGAGTCTCCTACACACGTTAATTGTTACCAGACCAGGTACTGGCTTTCCATATGTGTACCTATAACAATGAGGTGACCATACAAGGCATTTGATGTAAATGACACACAAGTTTCTTCACCTTGTTTGACCTATTTATGTATCCTTCCTACTCACCCAAACCAATTGTTTTCGACCTTCCTGGGCATTTGCGTTTTAGAAGCATTTATTCATACACAGAATGTCTTCATTATCTAAGAGTCAGCATATTCACAACTCCCTGACAATCCTTAACAATTAACATTTATGAGATACCTAAAAATGTAAAGCTACCAGTCACCCTCAACAGAGTGTCCACGTGATGGCCCTGGCCTGAGAACATTCAGGTTGTCTTAGCATGAACTATAGAAAGATGTGTTGGTTTCTAAGAACAATCTAGGTCCTATGTTTACCCAAAAGATATGTGGGAGCGTTAGATGAGAAGGTAGTAGGTATACTACAGGACTGTGGTTCCTAAGTAATACCATGATGACTCAGCTTGAGTCTGCAGTAGACACGGCAGGCCATGAGGCGAAGGGAAGGGCTGATGTCTCTTCAAGTGTCCCTACGGATGCCTACATTGAAATTCCCTGTCATGTGTATTGAAGATGCCAGATTCTTCAATTTTTCTTAAGATGTACCGTTATTATCTCTGCAAGAGGGGCCAGGGAATTTCCATGTTATCTCAGCATCGGCCCTAAACTCTGATGGAGACGACGGTTTGAAACATACGCCCTTAGTCCACAAGTGAAATGGGCTCTGTTTAGCTCCTGTGCCCCACGAGTTCCTCTTCTTTAGCTGCCCCCACCTACTTATAAGCACTAATGGATAATTTATCACAGTTTGAGCACTTTCTCAATCTTATCTTTGAACATAGATCCAGAAGCTTCTTTTCTTGTGAACACATTTAAAACACCAAACTTGATGTGAGGATTGAAGCAAGTGAGTCATTCTGTTTGCAAAAGGAAGAGGGTGCATCTCTCTGTCTCTGTCTCTGTCTGTCTCTCGTGAGTGTGTGTGTGTGTGTGTGTGTGTATGTGTGGTGCCTAGGTACATTCAAAGGCAGTGAGGGAAGCAAGAATTATGATATGTATTTTAATTCTACAGTGTACATACTGGATTGAAGGAAGAGAATACTCTTAGTATCTTCCCAACTATTTTCCATGACTTTTCATAATTTAGGAAATAAACAAAAAATTAAAAATACACCTAATGGCTCACCGAGTAACACAGAAAGTGTGAACATGAGCTCCATGGCTGGATGTTTATGTTCAGCTGAGCACAGGGTCTGAAAAGTGAAAATTCTTCCTTAATCTGGAGGTTTAAGTTAGTGAAGGAACGCAGAACAGTGATGATCAGCTCAGCGTCCAAGGTCGAGTGCTTGGATGGGAATTCTAGTCACTGTCCCCTGTTGTTTTTACATCTTCTATATATATTATCTCCTTACTGTGAACAAGTGATCATTGTCCCGGTCCTAGAGTTTGTGTGAGAAGAAAATGGCAGGAAATCCAAGGCAGGTGAAATATTGTTTTATATTGTATATCAAAAGTGTCGAGGAAATGATTTTTGTCAGTAGATAATCCACGTCACATCCTGCCTTCACTGTGATTTGGTGGGAGCATAGGTCAGATGGAGAGAATTATTTTCCCAATAATAAAAGTACCCTAATGTCCAGCTAACGCTACTTAAAATACATCCCCTCTAGTAGAATCCAGACACAGAGAGAGATGAAACAAAAGTGTAACTCACAGGCCGCAGGCTGACACCTCGAACTCTTCATCCTGAAGACCGATGATCTTGGGCATTTTCACTTGGACTTCAAATTTGGGCAAAACTGTTTTGGATAGAGGAGAAAAGGAGTGAGATCATTCAGGAGACGGTGCTGCCATCAATAATGGGTTCTATGAGGGACAAAGGTGAAGGAGGATCTCTTGAAGCTGCTCCAGTGTTTGCAGGCAACACTATAAAATACTGGCACAGCAATAGCATGTGCTCCCATGGGCCCTTCACAAGGCATTGACATGGTCAGGATGATAGCACCTGTCCAAATATCTGCCTCTCCATGTTTTCAGAAGATTTCAAAGGCAGAAAGGAGGAAGCACCATTAATTTCTCTTGCTCTTTGGTGCTGGGGATTGAACCCAGGGCCTTTGCACTGAGCTTTTTCACCACAGCGTTTTTGTTTTTTATTTGAGACAGAGACTTGCTAAGTCACTAAGTTGCCTAGACTGGAGCCTTGCACATGTGACATTTCTGCCTCAGTTTCCCAAACTTTAGGATTACAGGCCTGTGTCACTGGGCCTGGCAGCACCATGAAGTTCTGTAGAGAACCCCGTTAGATGTGGTAACAGAGGGTCCCAGGGGTTCCAGTGTGTCTTTCTTCTCTCCCTGTCCAGCTCTTATTCCCAAGTGTGAGCTCTGCTGACCAACAGAGACTGCAGGTCCTTCACCAGATGGTTGGAAAGAGGCCTTCAGTGCCTCTGACTGTGTGCAGATGGACGTCCTCCACAGAGTGTTTCATGGGCTCCCATGTTTCATTCACTCTGGCATCCAAAGGTGTCAGTCTTTATGGAACCATTCAGCACCTGAATAATCAACCTTCACCAGTGAGTCAAAATTGGTTAATGACTTAACCCGCATCCCTTCCTGGTGGATACACTCTTTCATTTTTAGCCCTTCCTACCATTGTCGATGGTATTTTTCTCATAACGTGACCTGTTGTGTGATTTTCATGGCAGTTTGGATGAGCTTTGGAGCACATCTTTTATTATCAGAATCCCTGCTGTGGCATGAAATATTGTATCATGTTAGAACATATGCATGAGTTGGCTTTAATGTGCAGCTCATTGCTACATCAGCTGCTGCAGTACTGTTGATTACTACACTGAGTTGAAGTATAGCTTAGCTGATTACTTAATTACTGTGAAGTGGAAGTCATAGTTGATCAGAGCTGTGTGACGATACGCTGGACAAGCAGGAGACAGTTTCAGGCAATGCCTTCCTTTAGGACACACAAGTACATGCATAACCCAAGGGGCTGGTTAGAATTTGCATTTTCATATGGTCATAGATCTCTGCTCACATCTCTCTTGCTTCTCATTGGCTCCATGAATCTGCTGAGTCACTACCTGTCCTGTGCAGTACTTACGTACTCATTTGGAAACCGAGGACAACACGAGCATCTACCTGAGAGGGGCATTGAGGTGACTGCGTGGAACACTGCGCACGGGGGCTTAGGAAATAACCAGGTGAATAGAAAGTTTGAAAATTTTCAGGTGTTGTCTGCTAGACCTCTGCTTGCTACCTACATGTTGAAAAAAATCCAACACTAAATACTTCAATATCATGAACAATTCGTGAATGTAGAAGAACTCTTACCATACTTTTTCACCTCAAAGGCGTGCTCTGTTTTTTTCCCTGACTCCTTCGTCACCGTGACCTTGTAGGTCCCCAGAACGGGGTCATCAGACAGGGGGAAGGAGAGCTGGGTGAGGCCCCCTGGAAGCCTGACATTTTGCCACTGGGAAATTCGATTCTTCCTGGAATTCTACAAGTAAAGATGTTACAGAGTCAATGCAAACAATGAACTAGAACCACTGGCAGAGAGAGGCACCTTTTGAGTAAGAATGACCTTGGGAGTCGGATAATTTATCATTAAATTGGTGCTGAAGGTATCAGCCATGTTTCTAAGACATGCAAACTGGGAAAAAGACAGCAGGCTCGCCATCTGGGAGCTACTGCACATAATATTTCACACAAGCTGCTTCTGAGTGATGTCACAGGTGTCTGTTTTGGCCAGAGCTACTTGACTAGTCAGTACGTTGCGTCACGTTAGGGCATTTTAGTCTTTTGTTTGTCTCTTACCTAGCTTTTCCAAAGAACGTAAAGTGGACAGGAAAGTGGGAGTTGGGTTGGGAAGACGAGAGGAATTTAACGTTACTTACAATGAATCCCCCTTCCAGTTGTGACGTCGAGCAGATTACTTACCTCAATGTACACAACCGGGAACTGAAGAGAAAAGAAAGAAATGACGTAAGTGTGTGACACTATGCAGCAGAGAAGATATGGCTTTGGCACTGCTGAAGTTCATAGACTTATTTGATGTCCAAAAAAGGAATATCGCCCATGTGGCTCCTCAAATTTTATATTTAGTTTAGGGGATGCCTCTCTTAAGAAGTAAGGGTTTTCCTTTTGTGAAATAATACACAGTAAAAGAAACCTAATTGGGTAAACAATATAAATAATACATTTGTATTTATTTTTCAGATGATTTTTTTAACACAGTGTCTGGCTCTACTGGCAATCCTCTTGCCTACATCTTTCAACTTGCTGGGATTACAGGTGGGTGTCACCATTTCCAGCTAATCTGTATGTGGTGCTGAAGGATCAAATTCACGGCCTTGCATACGCTAGGCGGGCATGCCAAGCACTGAGCTATTCCCTCAGCACAGCTGATGTTTAGGAGAGAAGTCAAAGCATTTTTTCATTCAATAAATCTTACAGAAGTGTCGAATAGGACACCTTGAGCTCAATATTTAATATAGATGGAGGCAGTTGATGCTCTGATCCTGGGCTCCATGTAACCCTGAGAGTGGTTTCTTGTGAGATCCTCAGGGACTAGACTGAACTATCTCTCATATTGGTCTCGGGTCTTCCCGAACAACAGGCACCTTAGTTGAGGTCATTTCCCCCCACCGCTCCCACTGGTAACAGACGCACCGTTTCATTCACTGGGTGGAAATTGACATCCACAGAGACAATGCGGAATCTCACTGAAATACACAAAATTACCTGATGACACACCCTAACGGAAACCCAGCGTGCCCAGCCTCCCACACCCTCAGAGTTGCTCCTTCTCTTTTGGTTCCATTTACCTGTTTGTCCTGGTTTGTATATGGGTTTGTCTGTCTGGACGAAGACTGCGTTCTCTACTTTCATTACATGTATTGACTTCTTCTTCAGGAAATGCTGGGTTGACCCACGTACTTCCACAGTAATGATCGCAGGATCTACTTGCAGTGGCGGAAGCTGCAAAGTGGAGATCACACTCACCCTGGAATGCCTCACTGTTTATGATGTTCTGTTTCCCTGGAAAGCCCTTGAGAATAACAGATGAGGCGAGGAGTATGTCCGCTGGTCTGTATTACAATTGGGGAACATGACTGGTCTGGTGTGGATATTGAGTGTCTCCCCCAACGCCCCATGTGTTTGGAACTGTGTGTTATTGGGAGGCAGAGCTTGAGTGCCAAGGGGCTGTAGTTGGGGTTTGATCTGGAGGGTCTGCCAGAACTTCCAGGTGTTTGCTATGGACTTGTGCACTAGGAAACGGGTGAGGTCACCCTCTCACCCCAGGGGAGGGGAAATCAGCAGTTTGAAGTCATTAAAGGAAGGAAGACGAAGCACTGTGGTAGCATCTTCCTGTGCAAGCCCTAGCCTTCGCCTGAGTCTTCAGACTGACTTGGTTTCCATGTGCAATGGTGTGAGCAGCTCTCCAGCCCCTGTCTCTGCCATGTGCCTCCACCGCCGTTGGCTGCCTCAGAGATGACAGGACTGTGTTTGAGAAAGACCTTCTGAAACTGCGAGCTAAGTAGAACTTTCTTCCCTTTGCTTGGGGTTATTGGGTGATTTTTTTTACAGCCCTGATAAGTAACTAAGACAATGACATTAACAATTCATTAACTTGATTAAGGACAAAGTATCATTACCATGGTACAAACTTACAAACTTAGTTTTCAATCAAGTAGTTACCTTGAGCCAAATGACATCTTGCCTTTTTACAACAATGTGAGGGTAATAAAAACATGATGATATTTAATTTTCTAATGATCAACTTTATATATAATGATTTATAATGAGCAAGTGTGCCTAAACTTTTCATATTAATTTCCTAAATATTCTGAAAACAGTATACCAGACAACATTCATCTGGGAGTTCTTAGTCAAGTCTCTTGACTTGAGGAGCTCCCTGTTTATTTTGATATTCCTGTGGTTATTATTACCCCAGGAATTCAAGGTTACATGGTGTCTTTCTTAGTGCTGATGAATTCATGGCCACTACCCTGAGCTCTATCCCTGACCCTAGCATATTTTTGAGACAGTCTTGCTCAGTTCCCAAATTGGGGACTGGGCTTTAACTTCCCATCTGGCCTCAGACTTGCCCAGTGTCGGGATCACAGGACCATAATTCTGGTCCTGGCTGGATGTAATTTGACATTTCCTCTGTGCAGTTTACTTCTTCATTATTTAATGTATTTTTTACAAAGAACATAGATGCCAGTGGAGCCACGCTTTCCCTGGGCCGTGCTTACGTTGGTGTCGGAAATGAAGGCAGGACTGGCGACGAAGGGGACGCAGTGGAAGTCGGCTTTGTCCACCACCCTGTCCGGGAGGAGGCTGCCCCTATGTCTCCTGTAATCTAGCGTTATGCTGAGCGTCACGGTCTCATTCAGGTTGTTGAGGTGGACACAGGCCATTTCCGGAATCCCAGCATACACCTGTTCTGGAACCAGCACCATGTACTGCCTGTCGGAGGAGAGCGACATCGATGAGTTGCCTTCTAGAAACCTCATCACTGGGGTGTTTTCTGCACAGTCTTCGTACTGTCACTCATCCTAGAGTACAGCCAGATTTCAGCAGGACTGTGTTCCACATAGGATAAAATAGAAGGCCCTGAGAAACTCCAAAACCTCCAAATCAAATGTTGATACAGAGGACCGTCAGAAAGGATGGTGAATGTTAAAGTTAAAAAAATTCATCACAGGAAAAGACCCGCTACCACCAGTCCCTCTGGAAACAGCCCCACTCTATTGGAACACGCAAGTCTGGCTGTTCTGCTTTCTGTAGCATTTATGGATGTCCTCTGCCGTGGGTGTCTTTATGAGGTATGATCAAAAATGTAGTGAATATTGCTGCTGCCGCCATGCAATGGAAAGGCAGGCTCCCGAAAACCCTACGGAGTCTTTGTCCACCTTGGGCGCTGGACCGGGCCTTGTGTGACTTCTGTCTCTTCCCAAAGTAAGCATGATCAGGAGAAATGCTTGTTTTCAATTGACTGAGGGTGGTGAGAGGCAGCCACGTCTGTGCAATTGAGGGCACTCACAAAAGAGGACTTCCAGGACTGCTCCAGAAAGTGGCGAGAAGCGGGAGAAAGCATGTTCCAAGGCGGCGGTGATGGTGAGGGGTTGGGGAAGTTGAATTCTTAGGGCTATTTGTGGCAGTGTGTCTTTTGCTGCAATAAATGTTTTAAAATTTAACCTTTGTGTTTTTTCAGTCCCACCTCATGTACTTCTCTTGTATTGTGTTTTAAAAATATTTGCCGTCTGAAAATTTTCCACCCATGCATTCTGCATGGGTTCTTGGGTTTCATATAGATACCATAAATCCCTTTGTTCCACAAAAACACCACACAAGTAATATTTAATGTTAACACATGAGGAGGAGCTGAGCTGTTCTGGCTTCCGCATGAGAAACAGCCTTAGGGCTTTTCATTTGCTTCCTCTCTGGGAACAGGAACCGAGCCAAGCTACGAACAAGTGTTGCCCGGCTTTCCTAGAAGACAGTGCCACGCTGCTGTCAGTGTTTGCTTTTCCCTCACAACCACCCCACCACGCTGCCCTTTGTGAGGCCGTGTGTTTGCCTTTCTGGGTGGCCTTGTCTGTCTGGAAATGTTTTATCTGCTTCTTGAGACATCAAAATGCAAAATTGCCTGTGCACAACTTGACAATGCTCCTTGTCCTGTGACCCCAGCGACTTGTAAGTTGAGGCAGAAGGCTTGCGAATTCAAGACCAGCTCTGGCCACCTGGTGAGACCTTATCTCACCATACAAAGTGAAAGGGGCTTGGGTGGAACTGGATGTTAGGACGCAGCTGGGCAACTCCCAGTGTCCCCCTCTCCCCGCCCCCCCTCACCTCCGCCCTAGATGTGGATGGAGAGAGAGAAAGAGGAAGAGAGAGACAGTCTTAATTCTCGCAGACTGCAGTGCCTGCTTATGGGTTTGGGCTTTTGTCCCCCCTGTGCATGGTTTTCTCCTTTTCCTGCCTGTGTGACACCGAGGAGGGGTCCAAACTTTGTTAATCAGGATATTCCCAGCACCTAATGTTGGACCCTAACGATCTGTAGAAGGATTGAGAGCTACACGCTGGCTTGTCTGCAGGTCCTACGTTTACTGGGCCATCCCTCACCAGGGTCAAGCAGACATGACGTTACTGTGCCCTTGCCAGGACCCTGCAGCCCCTGATGAACCCATTAAGACATTATGTGTGGCTAGCAAGTTTATGCTCCTATGTTTTATGAATGTCTTCGGTATCCTAAGATGAGAGTAGGTTTCCTTCTACATGAGTGATAAGAACCTACTAATGCTTACCGAAAAATTATTTTTTGACAACAGATAATAGCACTGGAGAGCACTGAGTAAAGATCAGGCAGGAAGTCACACTGTGGGAAGAAGGCCCTGGAATGTTCTGGAGTCATTACTTACGGTTGTGCAGCGAGAGAAGCATCTCTGGGAAGGAGCACAGACAGGAAGACCAGGGCTGGTAGCAGACTGCCCCTCATGATGGAGACGGGTGAGGATGAGGGGAGCCGGGCCGACTCCCTGGGCTCTGGTCCTGCTCCAGGCGCCCTGGCTTTTATTTCCAACCTGGGCTGTGACAGCAAACTGCCAACCCTTTGTTTTGTAACACATTAACTATTTCACTACTGAATTAAATCAATTGCTGATCATTTCCAAGTTCATCCTCATATTCCACTTTTTCAAATTTTTGAAATGTTTGAAATACAGATTAGTCAGTCCTTTAAATGTATTGAATTGTGCGGTTGGATGGGACATGTGGATTTTCTTGACTCTTTACACAGGGCAATGGATGTAACTGAATTCTGCATCTGTCTTTTTGGTAATCAGGGAGGACGCACCTGCTCACTGGAATGCATTCTGCATGACTCTCTAAGGACGTAAGGAGGCCACGTGGTAGTACACATTTAATTTTTCCTTAGTGCACCAAATACCAAATCCACAACAAATTAATGCATTTTATTCTCTTAGGATGTGACTTTTACATTTTTGAGCAGTATTCATAGTTTTCTGAAAATAAAGATCCCACTGTTATGTTAGCACAAACTGCTCACCATAGAATTGCTATTTGCGTGTTTTGACAAGAACCTGGTTGGAATTACAAGGTATGAAAAAGAAGCAGGGATTTTTCTACCTATGGGGAATATTCGACTAGCTTCACCTCTAATTCAGGGCTAGGCCAGTCGTGAGGCAGTTTTTAAAAGTTTTTATTTTTGCAGTGCTGGAATAGAACCTGGGTGCAGGGAGGGCAGGGTAAGCTCTCTCCCGCGGGGCAGCACAGCAGGAGTCTCTGAAGTGCGTGTGCATGTGACCTAAGAGATGGCAGGAGTGGAGACAGTACAGGAGCCACCGCTCCGGGAAGGGTTGCACTGCAGGTGCGTGAGAAAGTCAGGCTCCAGTGGTGATCCTAAACTTGGGCAGAACAGCCAAGGTGAATGGGTGTCACCCAAGTTCCGGTTGTGCAGCTCCTGGGAGCTCCTGCAGGGCCGGGGATGAGCGAGAGGGGGTGCGGCCTTCTGAGGGCTCCTTCCTTCTGCGGGGGATTCTGTCTTCTCCTCCAGCCCCCATCTCCCCAGTTCTCCCTCCTCCTGTGCCCCAGCTCTGCAGGGCAATCCATACCCTTACCCTATTTTCTGGCAGTTTACTATGGGGTAAATTAACTAATAATAGATCACCAGTGACCTTGAGGATGTTTGCAACATTTCTTTTCCAGGCAGGCTTACACAATCCTTTTTTGTTATGTACAGAACCTGTAATTCAACCAAGTTCCAAATAACTAAGTATACAAATCTGTTTTTGAATTAGGCAGAAGAAAAATGGCCATAGTTTAACTTCTGATATTAAAGAATGTAGCTTAATTTTCATTATATAATTTTATCACCTGGATTATTAATTAAAATGTTAGCAGACAATTTTTATATATTGGACATTGTAGGTCTAAAACAATGCTTTCTCCACATGTCATCTAAGGCTTTTGTACTCTTGTGATCTTATTTTTTAAAAACTATTTCTTCAAGAAACATTATTTTATTTTATTTTTTCTTTGAGACAAGGTCTCAGTCTGCTCCTCAGGCTGGACCTGATCTCAGGATGGAGCCTAGGCTGTTCTCTGACTCAAGGCAATCCTCCTGTCTCAGCCTCCTGGTGCTGGGATTTCCGAGGCACACCACCACCCCGAGTCTGTGTGGTGCTGGGGAATTGAACTCGAGTGCTTAGCACTTGACTCAGCGCTTGCTAGGCAAGCTCTATAACAGCTAAGCCATTCCTCCTGCCTGAAAGTGTGTTTAATGTACTGACAAATAAGAAGTAACAGAACGGATCAGTGTTTAGATGTGTCCCATGAAGCCCACGTGCGCCAGTGATTGGAAGCCGACCACCATGTACCTGAGGTTTTTGTGGATTCTTTTACCTGGTGGATATTTTAGACCTTCCTGTCTCTCTTTATTTTCGTATTTCCATTCTGCTTCCACAAGTATTTAAAAGAGCTTCACGCACTAAGATTCTCTGCTGACCACCCTGTCACACACTTCTACAACTTAATATGATCAAAATTATAAATCCAGTTTTGTGCCCATATGGTTCTAAGTGGTAATATTTCTAGGTGGACATTTCACCAAAATTATCAACATGTTACTCATCAAAATCCTGTAAAACTACTATAGTTTTAAAGAATATTAAATACAATTATTTGTCTGAAAATAATTTGTCTCTGTGTGCATTGGGTACAGAGCTCAGTGGTTAATGCACTTGCCTAGCAAGCACAAGGCTGTGGGTTCAATTCCCCAGCACCTCATAAACTGAGCAGAGTGCCTGTAATCCTGGTAATTGGGAAGCTGAGGCAGGAAGATAGACATGTGTTTTAGGCCAGCCTGGGCAAGAGGGAGAGTTCAAGATCAGCCTGGACTAGAGTGGGGCATTGTTTCAAAAAAATTTTTGCAAATGAAATTTATCATAAATTCTGTCTGACTCAGTCAATGAACTTGCTTCCTTGAGTGAACATTTTTATTGCTAGATTGAGGCAAATTTTTTCTTTTTTTTGAGACAAGGTCTTGCTCTGTAATCTAGGCTAGTATTGAGTTCACTGTGTAGTCCTTGACCTCAAAGCAACCTGCTTGCCTCAGCCTCTTGAGTGCTGTACCACCATCCATACCTTTCCAGTATCTTTAAGAATAATTTCCATTTACATTATCATATTCTAGAATATTCTTATTCTATTTCATATCCTTTATATGTATTTAAAAACTTGTTTGCATAAATGGAGGTAGAAATGGAAGACATATTGTTGTAGCAGTGCCATGTAGCCACTTCCATTCTAAAGGTCACTGTAGCCATCATTAATAATTAACTTGAATTTTGCATAGGCTGATATATTAAATTCATCTTTATTAACTTTGTTGCAAACAGGACTTCAGGTCAATTGCACAAGATTTGGAAATTTGTCTGTAGACAGACAGATTCCTGTTTCCTACAATGTAATTAAAAACTAGCTACTGGAAATTAGACATGAGTAGAAATTGATAACATTCTGGTGTTGGGGGCACAGTTCAAGTTGAAGCACTTACCTTGCATGCTCAGGTCCCTGGGTTTGATTCTCCAAAACCCATAAAAATAAACCATCTGTGGTGTCGTATGCCTGAAATCCCAATAATTGGGAGGCTGCTGCAGAAGGATTGCCATGAGTTTGAGGCCAGCCTGGGCTGCATCGTGAGTTCATCAACATGCTGGACTAGTGCTACCTCAAACAAAATAAAAAGACAAAACAAAGCAAAATCCCCTAAAAGAAAAACATAAACAAAAGCAAATTGATAACTTTCTTACTTAAAGACACAGTTTTAAATCTGATATTCTCAGACCCTTCGAGCAACTTGAAATCTTAATATAAATCTAATTTTGTGAGTATAGAACCTCACAGAATGTTTTTTTCTAATCAAAGTCAAGGTGTGCACATTTAGCTTTTTAGATTCGTAGAAAGTGCCAGGAAACTAATTTGCAAAACCAACACCGGATTAGTCAGACCAATCATATTTATTTCAAACAGGAAGATATTCCTTTCTTTTAAAATATAATTACCTCCCTACTGCATATGCCTACAATAACTCTTCTACTGTTTAATTATATGATAAGGCAGAGAGTGCTGCTGGAAATATGTGATCTAGATAAAGCAAAGGCGTTTCTGCTGTAACATTCACTCCATGTTCTCTGCTTTAATCTTATGTAACTGTCAAAGACAAATACAGAAATTTACAGTAGTTGAAGAAGAAATGCCATATTTCAAATGAAAATGGTCACTTCTTTTATTTACCTTCATAATATTTGTGAGTATAAAAATTGCAAATTGGCTTTCTAAAAATTCATTTCTAATGTCACGCTTTTCTGGTACCAGAAATAGATTTAAGTTACGGGGATACTGAGGCGTAAGTAGGCTAAGGACACTTTGATTACGAATTTGTGGTAATGTCGATGTTTTGAATTATGCTGTTGTAAAAGAGAAGCAAAAGTTTTTCACCTAACATGCATCTAAAGTATATGAGATAAGTGAAGAATGTTCACACATTTAAATGAGCTCATAAGTCACATCCCAATTACATTTTCAGTAGTACATTAGTAATAGTTATTTTATATAATTATCACTCACAGCAATCATAGGATTATGGATCATAAAGAATTTTAAGAATTTGAAAAACAATGTAGAAAGAGATGAAGTCAAAGCTGGTCTGAATGGCAGATGTCAGCCAGACGTCAGAGTCCGAGGTAAGCCTCGTAGTGTTCGGAGTACGTGTGGTGGATGCGGTGCAATTTCGGCTTTCTGTATTTGGGGGTCCACCCTGGGGCATAGGCAGAGTACACCTCTAGGGGTTTCTGTGGGGTTATGAAGACCGGGGCTCTGTGTCTGGCCCTCACGCTCTCCCCTTGGGCTCTCAGCGTGCCCACTCTGGCCCCTTTTACAGAGGTCTGCAGCTAAGAGTGACTCTCAGAAGAGACTTGAAGTTGGACTTTGCAAAATGCCTGAACTATTGAGACTTTGAGAAGGACCTATTGGGTTTTTAGTTTTGCAAAGGCTAATTATATTATGTGAGGAGGGATTATGAATTAGTGATTGTATTCATTTGCTTACAAAATATCCTTTTTTGGGTAACAAGCTGAAAAGGCATGGTATGTAATGGTTAGGGAAGCATTTTAACTTGACTGGCTTTAGCCCTGGGGTTGACTGGCACACCCTGGTAAGTGTGTTGGGCAGACCATGGTGGCATGGCATTGAGATTCATGTCCCATCCTACCTAAGTAGGCCTCATCCCTGCCTGCCTCCAGCTGCTGTGATCTGAGTAGCTGTGTCCCCACCCTTCCTGCGTGATGCCTCTGCTTTGCAGCCTGCCTAGCATAGGCTGAGACGGGGCAGATCGGAAGTGTCTGCCTTTGAACTGTGTTAGCTCTTGTGTGTCAGCATAGAAATCCACAGATTCACACATTTACCCGAAGTGACACAGGGGGTAACTTCATCACATCCTCCAAAGCGCTTCTATGTAAAAAGAGCTAAGCTAAGACTGAATTATGACACTAAATGTTAACATAAACAAAGATGAAAGTAGAATAAATACATGTGAAAAGTGACTTTGTAATTGCTGGTAATTTTGATATATTAATTACATAACAAGTGGATCTTTTAAACTCTCATAATGAAGCTATTTAAAACTCTGCAAGGCATTGTTACCTTTGGACATGTTTCTAAACCAATGTCATTTCCTGAGAAAAGCATGTTTGCAGAGCATTGAGCAATTGTGTGTGGGTGGAAAATGAGTGTCCTTGTCACTTCACGTACACCAGGGGAAGCAGGTGTGTTTAGATGAGACTGAATCTCCTATGGACCAGTTCAGGCCAGTAAAACAATGGTCCCAGTGTGCATTTTAAAGGAACTATGCAGAGAAATAAAAGAATTACCATTTTGAAAGAATTTTGTCCTATTATTTTAAAAATGTAAATGGTTATTGAGGGTATTTGGGTCTGTTTCTGCATCCTCGGTTCTGTTCCACTGGCCTGTCTATTTTTATGCCAGTACCAAATTGTTTTTACAACTATGGCTTTGTAGTACAGCCTGATGTCTGGGATTGTAATGCCTCCTGCTTTGGTCTTGTTGCTTAGGATTCTTTGGCTATTCGTGGTCTCTTTTGGTTCCATATGAATTTAATAATTGTTGCTTCAAGTTCTTTGAAGAAACTTGCAGGTATTTTAATAGGGATTGCATTGAATCTATATATCAGTTTAGGTAGTATAGTCATTTTGACTATATTTATTTTGCCTATCCAAGAGAAGGGGATGCCTTTCCATTTTCTAATGTCTCCTATAACTTCTTTCTTCAATGTAGTGTAGTTTTCTTTATATAGGTCCTTCACTTCCTTGGTTAGGTATGCTCCTAGGTATTTAATTTTTTGCTGAGCTATTGAGAATGGAATTGTTTTTCTGAGTTCTTGCTCAATAAGTTCATTGTTAGTGTATAGAAAAGCTATTGATTTTTTAGTGTTAATTTTGTATCCTGAGAGTTGGCTAATTTTTTTTATTATTTCTAGGAGTTTCATAGTGGAGTTTTTAGGGTCTTCCATGTAGATAATCCTATCATCTGCAAATAAGGAAATTTTGACTTCCTCCTTTCTGATGCAGATTCCCTTTATTTCATTTTCTTGTCTGATTGCTATGGCAAGTGTTTCAAGGACTATGTTGAATAAAAGTGGTGAGATTGAGCAGACTTGTTTTGTTCCTGATTTGAAAGGGAACGATTTCAATTTTTCTCCATTTATTATGATATTTGAAGTAGGCTTGGCATATATGGCTTCTGTGAGTTTTATGTAGGGCCCTTCTATACCTATTTTTCTTAGTGTTTTTATCATGTAGGGGTGCTGGATTTTGACAAAGGCTTTTTCTGCATTAATAGAGATGATCATGTGGTTTTTGTTTTTGCTTTTGTTGATATGGTGTATTACATTGATTAATTTACGTATGTTGAACCAGCCTTGCATCTCAGGGATGAAGCCCACTTGATCATGGTGTATGATCTTTCTGATTACTTGTTCGATTGTGTTTGCCAGAATCTTATTGAGGATTTTTGCATCCATATTTATTAAGTATATTGGTCTATAGTTTTCCTTTCTGGTTAAGTCTTTGTCTGGTTTTGGGACAAGTGTGATGTTAACCTCAAGCAATGGGTTTGGTAGCTTTCCTTCACTTTCCACCTTATGGAATAGTTTGAGGAGGATTGGTGTTTGTTCTTCCCTAAAGTACTGAAAAAATTCTGCTGTGAGGCCATCTGGGCCCGGACCTTTATCTGTTGGTAGAACTTTGATTACTGCTTCAATTTCTCTGTGTGTGATGGGGTTGTTCAAGATGTTTATATCTTCCTCATTTAATTTTGGTGTTTTATATGTATCTAGGAAGTCATCCATTTCCTCCCAGTTCTCAAATTTGTTAGAATATAGGTGTTCAAAGTAATTTCTTGTAATATTATGAATGTCCGCAGGATCTGTTGTAATTTCACCCTTTTCATTTCTAAGTGCATTAATTTGTGCCTTTTTTCCTTTTCTTGATGAGATTAGCAAGAGGTTTGTTGATTTTGTTAATTCTTTCAAAGAACCAGCTTTTTGACTCATTAATCTTTTTTATTGTCTTTTTAATTTCAATCTCATTTATTTCAGATCTGATTTTTATAATTTCTTCTCTTCTACTACCTTTTGGCTTAAGTTGTTCTTGTTTCTCTAGGGCTGTAAGGTGCATCGTTAGCGAATTTATTTGTGACTGTTCTGTTCTTTCGATGTGTGCATTTATGACTGAATTTTCTTGTAAGTACTGCTTTCATTGTGTCCCACAGATTTTAATATGATGTACTTCCATCATCATTTAACTCTATGAAGTTTTTTATTTCTTCCATAACCCATTGTTTGGTCAGTAGTAAGTTGTTAGGTCTCCATGTGTTTGTGTATTTTCTCCTGTTTCTGTTGCTGTTGAGTTCCAGTCTTATTCCATTACGGTCTGAGAGTAAGCAGGGTATTATTTCTATCCCTTTGTATTTGTTTAAGGATGACTTATGTCCTAGGACGTGATCTATTTTAGAAAATGTTCCATGTGCTGCTGAGAAGAACGTACAGTCAGTTGATGTTTGATGGAAAATTCTGTAAGGGTCTGTTGTGTCCAAGTTTTCTATAGTGTCTTTCAGCATTTGTATATATTCATGGATTTTTTGTCTGGTTGATCTATCTATTTGTGATAGTGGAGTATTAAAGTCTCCTACTATATTTGTGTTGGGGGCCTATGTGTCATTTCAGATCTAATAGTTTTTGGTTTACATAATTGGGTGCTCTAGGGTTGGGGGCATATATATTGATAATTGTGATTTCTTCCTGTTCTTATGTTCCTTTAACTAATATGCAGTGTCCCTCTTTGTCTCTCTTCACCTGTTTTCTTTTGAAGTCTGATGAGTCTGAGATTAATATAGCTACCCCTGCTTGTTTACTGGGACCTGTTGCATGAAATACTGAATTCCAACCTTTTATTTTCAGTCTATGACCTAATCTTCGACAAAGGGGCCAAATGCATACAATGGAAAAAGGACAGCATGTTCAACAAATGGTGCTGGGAAAACTGGACATCCACATGCAGAAGAATGAATCTAGACTCACACCTGTCACCATGCACCATCAAATCAAAGTGGATTAAAGACCTAGACATGAAAAATGAAACACTAAACCATCTAGAAGACAAAATAGTCAAATATCTAAAAGAGATCAAGGTAGGCAAAGACTTTCTAGACAAGACACCAATAGCAAAAGAAATTACCCCCATTATCAACAAATGGGATCTTGTCAAATTAAAAAGTTTCTGCACAGCAAAGAAAACTGTCAACATTGTAAATAAAGAACCAACAGACTGGGAAAAAGTATTCACCACCAACACCTCAGGTAAGAAACTCATAACTGGAATACACAGGGTGCTAAAGAAAATTAAGCCTACCAAAATAAAGGATCCTATTGAAAAATGGGCAAATGAAATGAAGAGGCAGTTCATTCACGAA
The DNA here is from genome assembly GCA_004027205.1 of Ctenodactylus gundi. Classification (NCBI taxonomy): domain Eukaryota; kingdom Metazoa; phylum Chordata; class Mammalia; order Rodentia; family Ctenodactylidae; genus Ctenodactylus; species Ctenodactylus gundi. The sequence continues at coordinate 102,359 of PVKB01003804.1, forward strand.
GAAGTACAAAGGGCCAAGAGATACATGAAAAGATGCTCAACATCTCTAGCCATAAGAGAAATGCAAATCAAAACAATGCTAAGATACTATCTCATCCCAGAAAGAATGGCCTACATCAATAAGTCAAATAGCAATCAGTGCTGGAGAGCCTGTGAGGAGAAAGGAACCCTCCTGCACTGCTGGTGGGAATGTAAATTTGTTCAACCACTCTGGAAAGCAGTATGGAGAGCTCTCAAAAGACTAGAAGTAAATATCCCCTTTGATCCGACGACACCCCTCCTGGGAATATATCCAAAAGAGGCCAAGACAACATACAACAGAGATATATGTATACCCATGTTCATAGCAGCACAACTAACAATAGCTAGAATATGGAAGTCACCAAAATACCTGTCAATAGACCAGTGGATACACAAACTGTGGTACTTATACACAATGGAATACTACGCATCTGTAAGGTCCAACAGCGTGGATGTCTTTACAGGCAAATGGAAGAAACTAGAGAACATCATGCTTAGTGAAGTAGTCAGAAGCAGAAGGTGAAACATCGGATGGTGTCTCTGATATGAGAGACCCAGACCACAACTATCTCATGGAACTTAAGACAAAAGTGAAAGGGGGGGGGGGCGTAGATTGAGGGGGGAGAGAAGGAAGGGAGGGTAGGGGGAGGGACAGAAGCAGAGCGGGAAAGCCCTTATCACCTTGACAAGATACGTATGTGTACAAAATGCTCAACTTCATTGTAAACCTTAAATTTGGCACTTGTACACATCAATAAAATGGGGGGAAAATGTAAATGGGATTTTTTAGCTCCCCCAGGTGATATGAAGGAGCTTCAAGCTGGAGGTCAGATGTAGGGGAAAAAGGAGTAGACACGGTCCCCAGCTCCTGGACAGGACCCCAGAGTGGGGCACAGCACACGCACGGTATGACCCTCCCTACAACTAGGGAAAATTCAATCCCGAACCATTAAAATAATGAAACATGAACTTAAAATAAGAAAGAAATCTAATATGGATGAAAAATAGAGCTAGTGACACAAATGCTGATTATAGATTGAAAGCAGGATGGTGGCTCAGAAAGCTGGATAGTGATGTGGAAGAGTGACAGCGACCCGGAGTCCCTCCTCACTATCCTGTCCTCTTCCTGTTTGTCCAGGATGCACTCCCATGTCCAACAAAACTTCCTCATGACTTCCTAATACCTCTGTTTTATTTTGAGCTCTACTTATATTTTGTGTTTATCATATAAGAGAAGCCAAGGAATATCAAACCAACTGTGTCTGATTTATTTCACGTAACAGTCTGGTCTCAAGATCCTCCCATTTTCTTACAAATGACTCAACTTGGTCCCTCTATGTGACGGAATAGTACCCCACTGTGCACTATGTACTGCATACCAGGCTTTAACCATTGTGAATTGTAAATGCTCTAATTTTCAGCCACGGAAGGTATGACACATATGCAAGTGCCCTGAAGACGGAAGAATTTTAGAGTTGACTTCAGAAAAAAATAAAATGTATGCTTAAGTTAAACCTACACCTGTGAATACAAGGACTTCTTGAAGAAACTGTGGATCTAAACCAGAGCCAATCTAAATTAAATCTGTAGTGATAACCATAGGCTTCTTTCTTCTGGGAGGTAATATTTAGTAAAAAAAAAAAAAGGCATGTATCATATTTAGTTATTTATCATATAAATCAAAATACCTTCTCTGTGCTCAAGAATTTCAGCATAATAAAAATTTCCTGAGGGGCTAAAGGTATAGCTCTATGGTTCAAGCATTTCTGTAGCAAGAACAAGACCCTGGGTTCGATTCTTCAGTACCACATTACGGTGGTTTAGATCTGCAATGTCTCCCAAAAGTCTCGTGTATTTGGATATTAGGGATTGTCTATGGAACTGTGTGCTATTGAGAAATCAGGGCCTGGTCTGGAGGGGTGGATTACAGGCATTTAGATAGGATTACAAGTGTGTAGTGGGAGTTTACCATACCTTCCACCCCTGAAAGGGGTAGAACACTGAGGCTGGACCCAGAAGAGGCTGATCACTGGGATGGGACATGGATATATATATATATATATATAAAATCTGGGGTGAGATTGCACTTGATGGGACTTGGCTTTCTGTTTGTAACGTCATGAGGAGCTGGCCTCCGCCAGTGCCAGGCACCCCTGAGTGGATTGAGTGACCTACTGAAACTGTGAGCTAAAATAAACTTTTCCTCCCTTAAATTTGTGGATGTCAGGTATTGAATTACAGCAAAGGAAAAGTAACTAGCACACACATAAAAAAATTTAACTGAGTGTGGTGGTGCATGCCTCTAATCCCAGCACTTGGGAGGCAAGAGGATTGCTATGAGTTCAAGGCCAGCCTGGGCTACATAGTGAGTTCAGGACCAGCCTGGACTACAGAGCCAGACCCTGTCTCAATTTTTTTTTCCTTTCCAGAATCACTCCTTGGACATATCTTTGGGTGTTTTCCAAGGGAAGAGCATCTTTGATAACTTCATGCTTTACACAGCACCGTCCCTCTGATCACATTTTATGTCTGGTGTTGTTTATTTGTTGCCTTTAGTTTCATTAATTTTGATCTCCCTGCTGGCTCCCTTTTCAGGCAGGAGCTGTTCCATCCCGCGGAGCGAGAGCCCTCCCTGCTGTGCGACGTGTACTGGTGCACTGCTGAAGAGGTCTGAGCAATCTGAGAAGCTGAAACTACAATCTTTACCTGGAGTATAGACTCTGGAGGCCAACAAGACAGGTGTCACAGACGGACGTAAAGGCCGCCAGGGAGGAAGCAGCAGAGCACCCAGGACAGGACCTGCGTCAACACTTCTGAGGGAACGTTACACCATTAGTGACACAGAGGTAAGGCGGCAGGGACTGAGACTGGTTGCATTACAGTCAAGTTAAGAATCAGGAGTGACATTTGAAATATTTAAGGCTGTTAAGTTTGAGATTTTTTGGGGGGTGGGGCGGTGGGAGGAGCAGGGTCTAGCTCTGTAGTCCAAGCTGATCCTGAGCTAACTATGGAGCCCAGGCTGGCCTTGAACTCCCAGGAATCCTCTTGCTTCGGCCTTGTAAGTGTTGGGATTACAGAGAGGTGCTGCTCTGCCTGGTTGTGTAGTGGTGGAGAATCAAACCCAGGACCTTATGCACGCAAGGCAAACGCTTTAACCACTGAGGTACATCTGCAGCGTAAGTGTGGAGTATTTGAATGTCTTTCTTTCCTTGCTGCTCCAATGTACTCATCCTTTGTCCCTTAAAATAGCACACATTTGATTTTTAATAGTTACACATCAGTATAACTCAAATTTCAAGCATATATACCAGAACAAAATTATCTGTACATAGGAATATTCCATATTTGGCAAGGTATTTTTTGTTATTTATTTATTGATTGATTGACACGATATGTTGTTTTTGATCTGAAAGCAAAATCTGAGACAAGGGTTTGGGTACAGATAATCTAGGTCAGAGGTAACTCCGGGGACCCCCTCCTCCAGGGAGCAAGAGTGAGAGATGAGGGCAAATGCAGAAGACAAGAACGAGAAAGAAATTTAAGGGTCATGAAGTTGATCTATGGTGAGAAATTAGCAGTCTGATGTCACAGGAACCTCTTAAAGCCTCCCAGAGTTCTCCGAAGGCTGAGGCAGGAGTGTTTGGCGGCGCCAGCTTCCCTGGAAGCAGTTTGTTCTTGGACCCTTAAAGCTACCCCCTCAGCTCCCAGGACAGGCTACCTTGGAGGACTCCAGGCCTTGGTCCTCAGCATCAAGCAGCGTGGGGTGTTCCAGAGCAGATGCGGGGCCCGGAGGGCGTCATCAATTGTGCGTCCAGAGGTGCGGAATCTTGTCTTAAATCAGGGCGGGGAAAGGCTCACTTCGTAGATAGCTTGGTTCCAGATTGCCGTCTTTTTCCTTCTTGTTTCCTTCACCCCAAAACTAGGAGGTTTCAGACAACACCTGATTGCATGGTGTTTTGTATTCTGCAACTGCAAATTCATCTGGAAGAGAAACAGTCTCACTCCAACACTGAATAAGAAAGCATCTCTATTTATCATGGCTGCTCAGCAGTAAGCCCCCCACGCCTGTGCTACTGGGCTACAACCCTGGCTCATTTTCATGTCTTCATTTTGAGACAGGTCCAAATAAGGTGGCTAAGTTGCCCTACCTGGGCTTGAACTTGTGATCTTCCTATCTCAGCCTCGCATGGTGCTGGGATAACAGGCCTATGCCACCGGGTCAGGCTCTGGTCTACTTGTATTCCTACGACTTTGCACTTGTGCGTCTGTAACCACAGAGTGTTTTGGGTATGACATCTTGCACATGATACACGCTAAAACATGGAGCAGGCCCTTCGTCCTCTGGAAGAGGGTGACTGTTGTCTCGCCAGCTGGAGGGACAGCGGACGCCTCCCTCAGCCACGTGGGGTTATGGAAGGAGAGATGCACTTGCTGACGCTTGATGTCCAGAGTTCGTGAACTGTTGTCTCGGATACGAATGCCCCTTTTTGGGCTTGAATCCAGGCCTGACACCAGCGGCTTTTCTTTCTTTCACTTCAAGTGAATGAGTCAGGCATGGGGATGTGACAACTTGAAAACACCTCCCCTGTCATTTTTATATTTTGACTGGGAATGTTAATATACCTGTTTTGGTTTGTTAGTAATTTCTATCTAAGGGATACAAAGTATTGCAATGTAAGATACAATTCAATTTCAATCCGAATGGTCTGACTAGGAACTGTTGGTCTGCCACGTACTGTTTTGTGTTATCAGAAAGAATGCAGTTTCCCAGTGGGGGCCCAGTCATGTAGACCTGTAATCCTAATACTTTGGGAGGCTGAGGCAGGAGAATCCTGAGTTCATGAACAGCTTGAGTAACTTGGCAATTTAGTGAGACCTTGTGTCACATAAACAGTAAACAGGGCTGGAAATGGAGCTGTGAGCCAAGGCCCTGTGTTCAATCCTCAAAGTTGAAAAAATAATTAAAAACACAAGAATATACTTTTCCTAAGCAACGACAAAAACAATGCAGTAAAACTGTGGCTAAAAAGATAGAAATCCCATATTGGCTGACAAAGTAGTTACAATTATGTATTTTTTTTCTTATTTGAAAATTTTATTCTACTTGACAATATGTAAGTTCACGAATGGATTCCCAGGCTTGCCTGTTGAAGGATGAAAGGCCGGGACAAGTTGGATCCGCTGCCAGTCAGCCTGTCACCTCTAGACACTAGAGAGCGCCATCCTAGATCACCCAATTGACCCAACTTTTGTCTCCAGATAGAGACAGTTTAAAGAAAGAACTGACCTAAGCTTGGCCTGTAATCCCAGCACTCTGAGAGCTGAGGCAGGAGGACTGGGAGTTCTAGCCCAACCTGGGCAACTTAATACCTTAGCAAGACCCTGTCTCCAAATAAAAAAACTAAAAATGGGCTGGGAATGTAGTTCTGCATGAAGGCCCAGGGCTTGATCCCCAGTACCAAAAACAAACTAACAAACATGCAAACACAGGAACACTTGGGCCAGCCCAACCCAGACAGCCAAATCAGATAACCCTGTGAACCATCTAATTATCCGTAAGTATATGCCTTATCAGAATATTTTCATAAGCCTATCCAGTTATCTAATAGCACCACTTTCATTTTCTGTGCAAAACCCATTATTTCTGTATCCTAATTCACACTATGCATAAATAAGTGGTCTGTTCACATCCATAGCCGTCAGCTCGATTTTTATAAATCCATCATTTGTTAAAACAGATGGCCAGCTTTACCTTGGGACGCTAGTAGTTGCCAAGGAGGTCTGAGGTGAACCTTGACAGCTATTCTCACACACACACACAGGAGAAATCTTAAGCTTTTTAGATTTTCGATGGTAAGAAACATTGCAAATAAAGAAGATTTCAAAATCAGGGAGTATAAAAATCAGTAGAGGAAATGAAAATTGGCTGTTTAATGAAATTTAGAATTTAAGTGGCCACAAGTGATGTTCTCACCTGCTTCGTAGTAATCATAGAGTTGAAGGGACGCAGGTTTGACATTGGATACAAGGGCTTCTTGTTTGATGGAGAAAGAAAATTGAATTTGCTTTTGAGTCACCTGGGAATAAAGCAAAATTGTTAGGTGTATCAAATGCAGTCCATTGATGTATATCTACCTCAAATATTCAAAATTGGTTCAACAACCATCATTTGGTCTTCAAGTCCTTGGAGGAAAACAAATGACAAAAAAACTGTAAATTAGGCCAGACTGTGCCTCGGGCAGGTGCGCCAGGACACACACCATCACAGCGGTAGACTCACCGTCCTTAGGTAGAAAAAGACGTGAGTGGCTTTGATTTCTGCTCGCTGGACTGTTCCATCTTCCTGAAGCTAGAAATAGAAGGAAGAAATATATGTTGAGAATCCAGGGCACTAGGGACACAAACAACCATCTGTTAATTAAGGATAGAAACGTCTCCCTTGAATTTGGCACTTTCTTTTCATCTTTAGTCTTGCAATGTTTCCATATAGCCTCATGAACAAATATTAATCTTTGAGAATCATTCATTCAACTTTTTGAGTGATCTCTCAAAATAATAATTTGTTCCTATTTTTCAACAAGTAAAATGAGAGAATAAAACAATTACCAAGACATCTATGTTTTTCGTCTTTTAAAACATTATTAACTTATTTTTATTAAACTTATAGTTGTGGCTAGCCCCAGTAGCGCAGGTCTGTAATCCCAGTGCTTGGGGAGGCTGAAACAGGAAGATCACAAATTTAAGCCTAGTCTGGGAAATTTACTGGTATGGCAAGATCCTGTCTCAAAATCAGAACTAAAAAATAGGATGGGGATATAGCTCAGAACGAAGGTCCTGGGCTGCATGGCCAGTAGCACAGAAATTATAATTGTAAATGATTATGGGATAAAACATGATGTTTTTGTCTATACTGCACAGAGAGTCAATCAAGATAATTAACAAATCCCTATCTCACCAGCTTTTTTTTTTTTTGTGGTGAGGATGCTAATAATTAGGCAGTGTTAAAGCATCCATTATTATAACCATGGTCGTTATGCAATGTCCTGTGTCATTGAAAGTTATTCCTCTACTTTTGTTGATGCTCAGTAAAATGGACCAAGCACAAAAGCTGGACTACAGATGGGTGTCCTTATGGAATGCCCAGAAAAATGACACAAAAGCCCCCCAAGTGAATAGCAGGGTAGAAAGAGAGGCAATGGTCGGCTAGGAAAGGGGTGAGCCTCTGATAAAGGGTGGGCACAGACGTTCGCTGATTCCCCAAACCCTGTGTCTCTAAAGTGTTACAGAATTTGGAATTCATGTATTAAAAAAAAAAAAAAAACTAAAAAGAGATTGAAATATCGCGCCCTTCAGTCGACATTCTTCCTTTTCCTCTTTGTCCCTCCTCCCCCCACTCTGCCAAATACCTTCATACTCTGTTTATTTATGAAAAAAAAATGTAGACTATACATATAAATGTCTTCCTGTGCCTAGCTTACTTAATTTAACCTAATGTCGTAAGTTCCATGCTGTCAGATGACAGAATTTACGTCTACTTTTCTTTCAAGCTATAACATCCTATTGTGCATACACAGACATTTTCTTGAGGACGCTGTTACACAGTTAGGACGCCTCCATATTTTGGCTGATGCAAATGAAGCTGACCTGAACATGAGCTTGGATTTCTTCCACATACTGATCTCAATTCCTTGGCAGAGTTGCCCAGAAGTGGGATTGACGACCCTTCAGTAACTCTATTCTTACTTTGTGGAGGACAAACTTCCATAGTATTTTCCCAAATGGCGGCCGCACCTTTCCCCTCCCACCATGGCCCGGAGGACGCCTTTCCCCTCTTCCTTGCTGGTGCGGTTATCGCTAGCCTTTTGGACCCCAGCAGTTGTAACAGGTGGGAGGTGACACCTCACCATGGTTTGAACATGCATTTCTCCGGCGACTGTAGGGACGTGGCCTTTTTTTGTTCTCCTAGACGTTGGCATTGCCCTCTTCACTCTCCCAGTGGTCTCCTTGCTGGGCAGCAACTTTTTGGTTGGTTGCAAATCCTGTGCTTTAGGAGCTTTATGTGAGAAAACGACCAGCTTTCTCCCTACACATTCTTCTACTTGCTTCATAGTTTTGGGGTCTTACATTTAAGTCTTTCTCTCATTTTCAGTTGATTTTTTTTAATATGATGTGAATTCAAGGTTCCATTTCAATTTCATTTTTCTGTACGTGGACATCTGGTTTTCCCAAAATCACTTTTTAAAGATTTTTAATATTGGGTGTTGCACCCAGGGCCTATGCACTAAACAACACTGCCAGCCCCTTTTGTTGACTTCTTTCTTAAATTTTGAGACATGGCCTTGTTAAGACACTAATTTGCCCAGGTTGGGCTCTAACTTGCAGTCCTCCTGCCTCAGCCTTCCAGAATACTGGGATTATAGGCCTGCATCACCGCACTGACTCCCAACACCACTTATTAAGGAGACCATTCTTTCTCTATTGTGTGTATTTCACATTAGTATCAAAATCCATCTGATTGCAAACACTAGCTTTCTTTTTCTGTGCCATTACTCAATGTGTCTGTTGCTGTATGACAGTACTATGTTATTTTGATGAAAATTGCTTTATAAGATGTTTTAAAATCAGGGATTCTAGTGACTTTGTCTTTATTTTTTCATTCAAAATTGTTTTAGATCCTCAAGGCTCCACATACAATTAAAAACCTTCCTCTATTTCTGTTAGGCATGCTATTAGGATTTTGATAGAGACTGCTTTGACAGTAGATTGCATATGTTTGCATATATTTTAATAAGATTATTTGTTCCAGTCCCTCAACATAGTCTTTACATTCTATGTGTATTCTTTGATTTACCTTCATCAATATTTTATAGTCTTCAGTGAGCAGACTTTTTACTTATTTGATTAAATTTCTTTCTAAGTAATATCAGTCAATCCATTGATGCTACTATAAGTGCAACTGTTTTCTTAAGTTCTTTTTCAGATAATTTATGGTTAGTATACAAATTTACTACAGAGTCTTCTAGGTTGATTTTGTTACTGGCAACTACTAAATTTGCTTATCAATTCTAACAGATAATTCTGGTAGAGCCTTTAGGGTTTTCTATATACAAGATCATTGGTATACACAGAAAATTTTACTTTTTTTTTACATAGTAGTGTTTATTTCTTTTTCTTGCCTAATTGCAGTGGATGAGACTTGCAGATCTATGTTGCTAGAGATGGTGAGGACAGGCTTCATTGGTGCAACCCTTATCTTAGAGAAACAGCTCTTCTCCCCACCACTAAGTATAATGATAACTTCTGGCTGTTTTCCTGTTTTGTTTTTTCATGAATTATTGTCTTGAAGGCATGAGAATAAACATAAATTTGAATAACCTGCTATTAGACACACAAGTGACTCCGATTTCATTCCTTAATAATAGAATATGTGCTTAAAAGTTCTGTGGAACAACTTATGGCCACAGTACCACAAGAGCATAACATAATTATAGCTATTCTGAAGTTATTTTAATCAACAATAGTTAATTCTTTACCTTTTTCACTGACAATTTGTCTGGCACAAATCCTGAAAGCATCTTCACATCAATGATGGCCATGTTGGAAGAGTTGCGTTTTCCAGAGTAACTATTTTTTAAAGTACAACATTTAAAATTCGGGTAAAAATTAATCATTATTTAAGGCAATGAATTATGAACAAAAATGTATCTTTATAGAAAGAGATGACTTTAACATACTTTATAGTGCATATTGTTCTGAGATTGGTATAATCTTACAATAAACTAAAATTGATGATGTTTCAAAATGAAACACCATGTGTCCATCTATTCTCGCGTGGACAGAATTAAATCTGACTTGTAAACAATATATAAGGTCTAAAATTAATAGACAACAAGTAATTTGGTTTACAAAGTAGAAACTTTTGGAAAGTATATCTCTTAAAAAGGAATTTATAGATCACTTTTCCTGCAATATCCTCTGTCCCCTATTCTATATATTTGAAACCACTTTGACTTTTTGCTCTTGGTATTGTGTTGTACAACATAGGCCATACATGCAATATGGTGTAGTCACAGTGTGATCCACTGGGTATTCTCCTACAGAGAATAGAAACAGAAGCTGGCCACCCTGATTGAGGTGTCTTTCTGCTTAGAAGCAGAGATAGGCAGCAATCTGAATTAGAGATAGAGATGTAGGTATGCGTACAAAAGAAGATCATTACCTGGCAGAAACAACAAGGTCAAACTTGGTCTCAAATGATCCTCTGCAGACAGCATTGGCTGTATTTGCAGAAAGAGAAAATCCAGATGACTTCTTAGGCAGCAGGATGTTATATCTCAGAATTACCTTGAATAAATATAGCATATGTTAGAAGAGAGGTGGAATGTGTCATTTATTAAACAGAAGATTGCTCTACGTTTGTAATTTCCTCTTTTAAGTTTCAATTTAAAAGTCAATCTTTACCTCTGTGTAGTCTCTCTTCTAGAAATACTGTTAGTATCACAAGTGACTCTAAAGTATATCAGAGATGATTAAGTTACACTAGAGGCTATTGTTTGTCTGTGTTAGCTGTGTTGCTAGAACTGTAGCTACCTCATGGAACCATTCGGAGATGCGCTATGACTTAGGGGTGGTGTGCTGTCTCCACTTTAAAGCTCACATTTACCTGCACAAGAACACAGCCATCGCCTTGCACCTCCACAGTGTACTGCTCCCTGGGTGTTGGCACTGACGTTTGCTGTGACACCAAACGGTTCTCATCATTCACTTGGAAAGATGCATTGAACGCTTCACCAGAGAAAATATGTACCCGATTTTGGCTATTTTTTGAGAAAGTAAGCCTTTGGAATAAAGTCAGAGCTTGGACAGCCACGACGGTGTCCTAAAATAATAAACACAGAAATAGTATTAGAACATATCTCAGGAATTGGAAATCACAGTTGAGTAGAAATTGTACTCATCTGAAAACAAACTAAAATGTCATCATGTATCTGTACATTTTGCATTGTTCTGTGAACTTTACTGCCTTGGACATTGCATAATGTATCAAAACCACAAAGGGCTTATGGGAACATGTTTTTTCAACTGTTTAATTCGGACAAAAAAATGTCATGTATACAATAAAAATGTGGGAAGACCTGAGGAAGTCTGAAAAAATGCCTGGGGAGTTGGGTTTTATTCTGCCAGATATTTAAAAAAAAGTCAAAAGGTCAATGGGGAGAGTAAAACATGTAAAGAGACAAGAATATACTTTCTTTTCCCAATAAGAACAACATTATAAACCATCAGTGAGATTATTACATGAATGACATTGAGACAACTGGTTGGTAGTTTTGGTTTACTGATAGTTTAAATGCAATTAATTAGTCCATAAAATATAGGAAAGTATGGAAATCTATGTATGCATTTTTTTATTTGGAACGTTACTCTTTGAATGGTATTAGAATGAGATCTTTAAACAGCACTATCAAGTTAAATGAAAATGAAAGGAAGTCTCATGTTTAAATGTTGTGGAGTCTGCAAGGAAGATAAAACCTGGACGATGGTTGCCCATGCACTAGCATGGCTAAAATTTTTATTCAGGTGCACAAAATAAAGAGAAGATTTTTTTTAAAAAAGAAAAGCATAATCCACGTAAGTAGAACTCATGAACATTTATTTTTATCCATAATAAGAGACTGCTTTGGACTATGTCATTGTATCAGATCAAAAAAGATTTTGCAAATGATTTTGAAATTATATAAAAGATGATCTTATACTGCTGATGACAGTTCATTGATACAACTTTGCTGTGCAAAGAAATTTTGCTGAGGGACCAGGGGTGCGGCTCAGTGGTGAAAGCTCTTGCCCAGCATGTGCAAGGCCCTAGGTTTTATAACCCAGAACCACATAAAAATTAGCTGCATGTGGTGGCACATGCTTATAATCCCAGGACTTGGGAGTCTGAGGCAGGAGGATTGCCATGAGTTTGAGGCCAGCCTGGGTTATCTAGTCCACGACCAGCCTGGACTACAGAGAGAGATCCTGTCCCAAAAAATAAATGATATTTTTTTCCTACAAAAAGTCTTTCCAAGAAAACAGTTATTTGAATAAATACTTGGAGACTGTCACTCAACAAAATGCAACATCTTAAAAAAACCTTGAGGTGACAGATTAAAAAAAAACAATCACTAATTTCACATTGACATCTATTAAATTTGTTTACTTGGGTCAATGGAATAGCTACATTCAAAGATCCTGTCAATGCAGAGTAGGGGCTTGACCTTGCTGCAATCAGAGAGTAAATACAGGAGAGCCACCTTTGTGGAGGAGAAACCTCCGCGGGAATTCTGCTGCTTGGCCAACCACTGCACAACTTGGGAAGCAAAGGACAGCTCTTCCGAGGTCAGCTGGGGCGTGGAGAGCATGGCCAGCAAGACGTAGCCGGTTGTTTCTATTTTTGCAGAGGAGGCCCAGTGGCTGTAGACAGAGGATGGCCCTGCTGGCTCCCAGTACACTGAGCCACCTGGGGGGAAAGTGGAAGGAATTCAACAGGGTCAGAGCAGGGGATTTACACGTGGGCCCGGGCAGGTGTTATCTGAGGAAGTGTAAATCTGGAAATAAAGAAACACGTGAGGATGATACAGCAAATACAGCTCGCCGTTACACGTGCCCCACGCGTGACTTGGGGAAGGGCCAAGGCACTCACCTACTTTCTGGGCCTTTTTGCTCAGCTCCTTGAGGAAGAATTCCCTCTTGTCTTCATTGTGTGCTAGACTGAAGGTGTAGGCCAGAAGGGCCTGGTCGTAGGTGGTCAGGACCGTCTTCCCAGAGGCAGCTTCTAGGCACTGGAGACCCTTTTGAATTGCCACAAACTGAAAAAAAAAAAAAAAAAAAAAATTCGTGTATACCAGCCATGTGGCAGGCACAGGTGGAACTGTGTTCATCACTGGAAAAAAACCCACAATGCATCTCATCTGTGTTGGAATGCTCCAAAAGCAGACACGACTGGTTCATTTGAATTTCTGCACAGTTCTACAGCACCATGGGACTTGAGAATTAAGAACAACACTGGCTCAGCATGATTTTGTTCCTGTTACTATGTTGTTAGTTGGCAATATTTTGAATTTATAAGTGAGGGGTATCACAATGGGTCACATACCGAGACTGGGTGGCCAGCTTCAAGCAGTGCGTTAACAACATACGCAGTGAGAGAGAGCTCATCTTCATCTTCTCCCTGAGGAAAGGACGGCAGTGACATGTGACTTTCATGGAACTCAGAAGAAGGAATATGTTCCTTTGGAAAGGTGCTGTGAGCACTCAGATTGGTTCTTTTCTTTATACAGCTTTCGTGTGTACAATAATGAAGAGTATAGCATGAAATAGAAAGAGCTGTTTTATTTATTTATTTTTTATTTTTTTGAGGCAGAGTCTCGCTTTGTCATCCAGGCTGGTCCTGAGCTTGCTATGTAGCTCAGGCAATACTGCTGCCTCAGCCTTCTAAGGTCTAGGATTATAGGTGTATGCCACCACTCAGGGATTATGCGGTGCAAGGGAATCGAACCTGGGGTCTTGTGCTTGCCGAGCGATTGCTTTTACACCTGGGCTGTGCCACCAGCCCCGGTGCTTCATCAGTGGATCAAATAGAACAGAATAAAATCCTTGCAAAGCCAGAAAGCAGTACAACAAAGTTGGCCTCAAAAATCTGTAAACCCACACTATAATTAACAGAAGGTGTTATAAGTGGTGAGTCCTTCAGAATACAGTAATAAATCATAGCTAAACCAGACGACATAATGAAAGAAATTTGAGTAGATTGATAACATTAGTTATAAATAAAGTCACGGTGGCTCTAAAAGTTTACAGGGAAATTACAACGGAGCAAACACACATCAAAAATAGCCAATTCATTATAAAAATTTCTTGTAAAAATATTTGACTTCTAAAACAATTGATATATGAGCAGGAACAGGGTAAAGCATCTTTCTGAGCTCCTATATTTTTGGAGCTTTTCGTTTTCATGTTTGTGTTCTTCAGTGTCAGCAGTGCTGTCCATGAGGTGGATGTGTTACACACAGAGGAAGTGTAGATCAGCACAACCTAACCAACACGCAACATGGTAACATCTAGATACTGGCTAGATACTAGCCAAAAAGAGGTAAACACATTTAATTCTAAAAATGAAACCCTATTAACAAGGACTTCCATAAACGTTAAAGCACTGAATTTGTAGTAACTGTCTGAGTTCTGTGGTTATCCTCACTTCTGTTCTTGGTTGTACTTGTCACATTGCCCCAGCATTCCAAATGCCATCACCACAACTACTGGTAGAATAATCCAGAGCTCTAAATCTGACTGTGGATGGGGAAAGGGTCCGTTTGTTGATAACGAAGATTTTATTGGTCTTCAAGGTAATTAATTTATCCTAGTAAAAATCCTTGCTAGGTGATTTCTATGAATTTTGTCGGGAATATTTGTAACTGGGATGAAGGAGCAGGAAGTGCCCAGCACTTGAGCACCTAGTAGTAGTTGGGAAGTATGTAGGATCTAGAAGCATGCGATAAACACTGGCTTTCATCTTACAAAAAGAAAAAAAGAAAGAAAGAAAGAAAGAAGAAGAGTGTAAAGCTGCGGGGCAGAATTCCATCAGTACCTTCAAAACATTGTTGAAGACTTTGCCAAAGTTTGGGAAGCAGCCATCTGACTTCTGAACGCTTAGAAGCCAAATGAGAGTTTGAGCCTGAAGTTGGTCTTCAATGTACGTGTAGCGCTCGGCCTGTGCAAATGACTTGTACACAAACGCTGTGAGCCTGGGGAGGAACCACACAGGGCTACTCACAACCAACATCGGAGGTACACAGACTCCGGCGAAAATGAGCGGTGTCCTGCCATTGGACTTCTGAGTTCCACATCCTGAAAACATTTCCCCCTGGTTCCAGCCAAATATGTCCCGTCCAATCAACTGTCTCTTTCAGACCCACTTGGCTCTGTGTCTCCTTCTCTTTCTTATGCCCCAGATGAGGGTGACCGGGGCATCTTTTATTTGCATTTCCAGAAGAAATAGAATTTCTGCCTTCCCCCCTTCTTAACATCTAAAATTTTATGGAAGGGAATCTAGAGATGAGGGGAGCTGGGAGGAGGGGGAGGGGAGGGAAGCAGGGGTGGTAAAGACGTGACGCGCAGAATCACTGGTTCCCTGAGTTGAAGGTAATTGTGGTGACTATGCATTGCAAACACATAGTACTAAAATAAAAAACTATGGGGAAATAAAAATATATAATAAATGAAAACATAAGGAATCTTATTAAATGATAAAAAGATATTACAAACTCTTTTAATTACAAAATCATTAGTGGCCCAGATGAAGCATCGGTAGAGTGTTTTCACAGACATAATCTGGAGCCCTCAGAGTTTCAAAGGCTCATCCTGTTCCCACTGAGTTACTGTCTATGTCTAATGGCTTGTTTATGTAACATGCTTTTTTTTTTGTAAAGTAAAAAAATAGAAATTCCAGAAGTTTTTTGAGTCCAAGTCCTATTAAAATAATCACAATGTGTTATGTGTGAGGAGGCTGGCATGTCAATAGAGAAGATGGCCCATACTTTTTATAAGATCCTTAAAAATCCTTTAAAAGATATATTTGGAAATATCAAATTAATTTCTGATGCAAATAATGAAAAAATTCAAACCATGTGTTTTTCTGCGTATCTGTATGCCCAAAGGTACTGTATGATCCATCTGGATTTTTATAGAACATCTGCTTCTGATAGCCTGGAACAAGAAAAGATATCATTGTCATTTTTAAATTTAAAACTAATTATTCAGAATGATCATTTGATTGATTTAATATATTTATTATAAGTGAAAGTATACATATAGAAATATAGCATTTATGCACTGAAGTGTTTGGATTTGGAGATTTGAGGTAAACAAAATAAACATTTGACATGAATGTTTCACCTGTGGCCAGGTAGCCAGTAGCCTTGGATTTCAACTCTTCGGTTAACTGGCGAGTCTGATTCAGATAGTCCAATATGTAAATACTGGAAGCGAACAGGGCCATCGTCTGCTCCCCACAACCAAAAGGCATCTGGAGGAGATTCTGTAAGTTTTGAGTGGCAGAACCGAGAAGGTCTCCTGAAAGGCAAACAGGTAGACACGTGCTTCATAAAAACTGAAAAGATGATTAATTTTAGCTCATGTTTGCTATCTTTCTGCCATAGATATTCAGGGTAACTTTTAAAACATTATCTGATACTTCCTCTATCTTCCATTTTTTGGGGTTCACACCATAAAATTACCAGGACTCCCGAAGTGCTCTTTCTAGAGCCAAGCTAGAGTCCTGTTACCCAGTGCACACAGCAAAGAGCAGAAGAGTTAACATGTTTATGGGATCCAAAGTCCTAAGAGTGCCTGGGCTGAAGTAGGAGATGCCAGGTCAATGATCAAACAAAGGAACAGAACCTGGGCCCAAATAAACATTTATGAAATGTTTACCATGTAAGATACTGTCCTGAGCATTTTACTCATTCTAATTCACTCAGTCCTTAGAACAATACATAAGCGAGAATTACTTTTCCCATCTATGAGGAAACTGAGGCACATGCCAGTTAAAAATTTCCCAGTATCATGAAGAAAAAGATACAGCAGCAAGGACTGTGACTAAGGAATCCGGCTTCAGAGATCATGGACTTCCCTAGGCCCCTGCACACCTTGTACCAATACCTACCCCTCACAGAGCATTGTTATTTATCTGGAGGTCTCCGAGTATCTTACATTTGATGCTTGGAACAATCTTATAAAGTAAAATGTGTTCATATAAAGGAGGAGGGAGTGAGACACAGGGAACTTGAGCAACCTGTCCAAAGCAACACAGTAAGTATTGAATTTGTGATTCAAATCTAGGAGAGTTTTTTTCTTTTTAATCTACTCTACTTAATCATTGTAAGAAAGTCCTTCAGTCCAAAGATCAGGATTATACCAAGCATCTTTTCTGAACATGGGGGTATAAAACTAGAAACCAGTAGCAGGAGGAAAAGTATAAAAATCACAAATATGTAGAAAGTAAGCCCATGCTTCTGAATTACCAATGGGTCAAAGTAGAAATCAACAGAGAAATCAAAACATATCTTGAGATAAATAAAATGGAAACAGAACTCACAAAAATACTATGGGAAAGAGCAAAACAGGACAAATGCCCATATTACCAAAAAGGAAATTTCAAATAAGCTTCCTAACTCATCACCTGAAGGAGCCAGAAAAAGAAAAACCAACAGTCCAACGTTAGAAGAAGGAAGCAAAGAAATAACCAGGACATAAATAAATAAAGACTAGGCAATTTTAGAAAGGACTTGATTTTTTCTAAAAGTTTTAGTCATTGAAAGCATAACCCCAAACTGACAAACTCTTAGCTAGACTAAGAAAACAGAGAGAGAAGGCTGAGGTATATGATATCAGAAATGAAAGAAGAGATTGCAGTGGGCACCACAGTGCCATGAATGATAATGACAGATTAAACAGTTGGAAGACAACCAATTGAGTAACTTAGGAGAAATGAAAACCAGGATCAAGTCATGAAAAAAACTATAAACCATGAATAAAAAGATTAATTAGTAAACAGAACTGTCTTAAGAAAGAAAACCTCAAGACGAAATTCTTCACAGTGAAATCAATAGAGTATTTAAAGAACATTTAAGATCAATAGTTCTTAAACTGTTTCAAATAATTGAAGAGGATGGTCTGAATGTCCCCATAAGCCCTCTGTTTGGAAGGTGATTCAATCATGTGTGTATATCCATTGACTTCCAGAGGGGTGGTTTACTGTGACATGACCCGGAAGGATACACACTAGGCCCACCCTTCTTCCTGTCATGCTGTGGACAGCCTCTCCCCGGCCACACCCCTGCCAAGCCCTTCCACTGTTGATGGATGCCCGTGAACGGACTGAGACCTCCTGAAACTGTGAGCTAAAGTAAGCTTTCCCTTATTAAATTGTAGTTTTCAGGATATTACGTCCCAGCAATGAAAAAGTAACTAGGCCACACGACAAACTTCTTAATTCATTTTATGAGGCCCGTAATACCCTGGTCCCTAAGCCAGACAGAATGTACAAGAAGAGAGAACTATAGGCCAGCACCCCTGATGAGCATATATGCAAAAGATTTTAAGAAAATGCTAGGAAAGTGAACTCAGTCACATACTAAATGGATGGAAAAACAAATAATTTGCAAACAAGATACAAAAATAAAAAAGGTTTAGGATGATTGTCATGAATGTGATGGTGCCTGTGTAAAATAAATTTGTTGGATATCCTTGTACTGAAAGAAGAAGCCTGCTAGGCCTGGAATCCGGGTGTTCTTTGGAAGATATTCTTGATACATGATGTGTATTTCTTCCCCCATGAGGGCCTCTGTAGGTCACAATTTTCCTACTGTAACAGCATAGGTCTTACAGTGCCCCGGTGGAGTACATAATCACTTCTGCTGTTTTTTGTAGATTCTGTAGCTCGGGATTCTGCACTCTGTAGGTCACTGTCTTTGGAATTTGGAGTGAGCCAGAGAGCAGTTTCCAGATTTTCAAATGAGGGAGAAATATAGCTGTCTATGATGTCCAATTGTGGCATATTTTTTATAGTTCTAGGTCCGGAAGGGGTCAAAAGTTGTTACTGATTCCTCAGAAGCTTTTCCATCGTTGACAAATTACTAAGGCCAGCAACGTCCTGCAAGGACTCAGTGTGACTTTGGTTGTTGACTGACAAGGCTGTTCCCTTTGTGTGGAGTGCTGTTTGCTCCAACCACAGTATTGCAATTCCAACCAAGAGAAGCTGAGTATCTTTGTTTATTGGCTCAGCATACTATGCCATAAAAGTCACTGACTCTGTAGTAAATATCAGAACTCTTCTCTACTGAGGTGGTCTTTAAGTGAGATACCAGATACCAAGCAGAAAGTCAATGACAAGACAAATTTCTTTCTTTCTTTCTTTCTTTCTTTCTTTCTTTCTTTCTTTCTTTCTTTTTTTTGATGGGAATGGGGATTGAGCCCAAGGCCTTCACATTGAGCTACATCCCAAGTCTAGTTTTATTTTTGGTTTTGAACAAGGTCTTGCTAAGTCCTTTAAGTTGCTCTGGCTGGGCTGGAACTTGTGATTCTCCTATCTCAGCCTCCTGAAATACTGGAATCACAGGCTGTCCTAGTGGGACCAAATCTTATGTGCCAGAGTTAAAATGATCCTTAGAAAAGGGAGAGCCAGAAAGCAAGAGCACGTTTTGGAAGTCTGACACTCAGTTTCTCAGTGTTGCTGAATATGTAGTCAGGTATTCTAATCTCACCCAACAAGCTCTAAGGGCAGACCTGGAGCCCAAGTGATAACAAGACGAACAAGCAGAACCACCCCACAAACAGTCATAATTTCCCCGTTGCCCCAAGCCTGTGTGTGCCGCTCTACATGAGAGCACTCCAGACTTACCAAGGACAGACCAGTGGGTTCTGAGAGAATCTTTTACCAGATTGTCTGGTAAAGTCAGCATGACTGGCTGGGTCACTGGGGATTCTGGGAAATGAAAAAAAATAAAACAGTTAAGCCAGAACTGAGCTTTGATTTTGGTAATAATTTATCTTCGGGATTACTATATCACTTAGGGTCTCTTTAATAATTATTTTCAACTGTAAAATAATCAAAAAATGGTCAGAAGTGTTCCTATGATGTTCAGATTTCCTTGAGGTATTTTCACAACCAATTATAACACATGATAGAATCGTGACTTTGGAAAGCACATTAAATTTGCTGTGTACTTTCACACACATTATTGAATGATGTTTTCATGAAATAAGTTATGGCAGGGGTCTCCAGTCTCCAGGCCGCAAGGTGGTACCATTCCATGACCTTGGAAGGACCAGGCTGCTGGAGACAGAGGAGCAAATAAAGTCAAAGCATAGCTGGGCTACATACCCAGCTATGTCTCCCCCTACCCACCATCTTCCTTTGCTTGATATAGAAGAGAACATTCAGACCCAAACAAGAGCTTTTGAATGCCACCTATCTCAAAATCATAAAACAGACTCTGGATGCAGGCTTTTTGAGCTTAGAATCAGTGCGATGTCCACAATAGTATCCAAATGCTCCATTACCTGAATGTGTTCCTCATGGTGATGAGCTACTGAAAAATGAAATGAGATCTCTGGCTATTTGTAACATGGAAAGATAGAGCAGCCACTGGATAATAATCTACAAGGGATGATTACAATGTATGGTGAACATTTAAAGAAATTATTACAGTAAGATGCACTGCCCTTAGTTCTCCACAAAGTCCTCCCCTCACTTTGAACACACGTATCCCCTCGCTCTTGTCACATTCAGAAGCAGCTCTAGAAGTCCTCTCTCATGAGTGTCTTTACAAGGTGTAATCGAAAGACGCTGAGTGCTGCCACCAAGTGCATCCGAGGGAGAGAGTCAGGCTCGTGAAAACCTGGTGGTGTGCCTGTCCGCATCCTCTGCATCCACCTGATGTGGCGCCATGTGATTTCTGCTTCTTACCCCAAGTCAAAATAACCACGAGGGAAAAGTGGCTTGAATCAATTCGGGGCACTGAGGCAGCCCCAAGTTCCCACTACAGACACGGTGCTTCCAGAGCTGCTTAGAAAGTGGTAATAACAATAGTGTGAGTGTTTGAAGTGAAGGAGATGAATGGTAATGTATCTTTTACTGTAATGATTTTTGAATTAACCTTTCATTATATTTTTTCAATTGCACCTATGGATAATAAAACACCTGTCATGGTTTGGTGTAATTTCCAGGGTAGTCTAGTTGGTGTACAATGGGAACATGTTTCTAGGTAGGTAACAGGTATGGGTCAAAGTTCTGGCTTAGTCATGAGCTCCCAAAGAGGTGGCAATTGGAAAAGAACTTGCTAAAATTTGGCTCTAAGCTGGGATGACAAGAGAAGGTCCCGTAGGTCATGTACGCTCAGTGGTTAGACACAATCCTACAGGGTGGTGGGCTTTTGACAGAACACTGATATTCATTATGGCTATATTTAATGATCCGATCAAGGTTTGGATGGGGAGAAAGTTAGAGGTCGAGATGAGTTGAGCAAAAACAAAGAGAGCTCAGGCTTCGGAGTAGGTGGGAAACAGGAGGGCGTCAGGGTTTCAGGGGGCATTAACATGGAGGCTGTTCTCCTTTTATCAGTTGAATACCATTTAATCTTTCCAGTGTTTCTGAGACAAAGGTAATAGAGTGAGTTCCCAAACAGAGAAAAACATAGGTGTAATTCAATGCTGCTCTGGTAGTGAGAGTGTAGAAAGACGCCCACTCACCCTTTGTGCAGATAAACACACCACGTGTCATCTCTTTTTTAATACCTTCAGGCTAATTGTCAGAAAAAGAAAAGAAGGTAGACATAATCAATTTCGTATTGGGTGAATTCAGGGTATGCGCACATTAACAACAATGTTTGAATAGAGCAAGTGGTTGTCCAGAAATTATTCCAGATAATGAATGTGTAAATTCTTAAGGTCCAAGATAATAGTGACATGGACAATTTGACTATGTGTACTATAAAATAAATCAGGTATCACTAACCTAGTGGGCAAGGAATTTATCAAAGATCTGTCAAGCTCCAAAAGTCAAACATTTTCTTTCAACATTATACATTTGATTTTAAATGTTCTCTCCAAAATTTGGGCCACATATCTCTCTATAGCCATTTTTCTTAAATATTCAACTGGTATACTCGATGTATCTTTAGATAGGGGGTTACTCCTATTCTAGTGAAACCTAAAAAGTTTACCTAACACTTCTTACTATGGGTTGGATCTGGAATTTTGCTCCAAAGCCCCATGTTTGGAGGGTAATTCAATCACGGGAGTTAATCCATTGAGTTCCTGTGCTGCTAAGAGGTGGGGCCTGGTTGGAAGGGTCAAGTCACTGGGGCTTGACCTGGAAGGGTGGAACACTTGGGCTTGACCTAGAGGAGGTGGATCTCTGGGATGTGACTTGGAAAGTTCTACACTAGCTCTGCCGTTCCTCTCACACTCTGATTTCTGTCTGCCATGGGATGAATAGTCTTCCTTCAGCTAGGTCCTCTGCCTGACCATTTTGCCATTGCCAGCTGCCCATGAATGGACTGAGCCCTCCTGAAACTAAGAGCTAAAATAAACCTTTCCTGTCTTAAGTTATGGGTTTCAGGTTCTGTGTCCCAGCTACAAAAAAGTAACTCAGACAATTTTTTACAAAGATAAATATTTTGGAAGCACAGATGGATTTTTCCTCAAAGTCTATAAGTTTTAAGATTAATGTGTCTTACTTGTAATCTGAATGAGATTTCTGTACATGTCTACAGCATCTAATAACCAAATCCAACCTCCTCTCCACATTCCTCCATCTCTAGTAATTACTGGCCAAAGTAAAAACCTCTCCACATGTGACACAGAACATGCAATACTTGTCTTTCTGCTTTTAGCTTACTTCATGCAACAATTTCCTCCAGTTTTCTGCCAATGAAAGGGTTACATTTTTCTTTAGGGCAGAATAATGTTCTACTATGCATTTATTTCAAATTTTCTTTATCCATTCATCTGCTGATGGGCACCTAGGCTTATTTCGTACCTGACTACCACCATGAATAGTGTCAAAATACATATGAAGGCCCATAGGTTTTATTTTGGGGTCCTACCTCTACTAGCAATGGCTTGATCAGAGTATCCTTCCAGCCAATGTCCCACGTCAGGGCTGGCTCATGCCCAGAGCCACTGTTCTGAAGGGTCTTAGTTGTGACAGTGATGTTGATTATGCCTGAAATGGCAAAAGCATGAGTGGCAGAGTTCCTGGGATGGAGATCCAAGTAGGCAGTGATCATTTTTGATAGTAACTTGAAGTAAACTGAAAACAATTAAAATTCTACAGCAGAGAGAATTAAATATTACATAGAAAATATGAATTATTAGCTTTCTAGCAATTAGGTAGAAAGTTTATAAAGGCTTTCCAGAGTTTGGAAACCTCCTACAGCAGAAAATGTGGAAAGTAGGAAGTTGACTGGCTACTTCCTCCAGCCATGACCCCTAATTTTCCAGCCATGACCCCTAATTTTCCAGCCATGGCCCCTAGAGAATAGTGATTGGTCTTGGATTATAAAATAGACAAAGTAATGTAATAGGCACTGGCTGGTGGATAAATGTGGCACCAGGAATGGGTAACCTGGAGAGAGCAGAGAAATAGGATTATCTTATGAACTCTTAGGACAATTTACAAAGAAACACCAAAGCACAGAACTACCAGTCTTACCCAGTTTACGTGGGGTAACCAGCCAGGTATAAGACTTTTTCTCATTGTTATTTATATAATTATTTTCACCATTAGTTGAGAGAGATACAGCTTCAAAACTTCTGGATTCTTTCAGCTCAGTATTGATCTGTGAAGGCCAAAAAGAAAGAAAGAAGATTGACGCCTTTTCATACAGGAGCATAACACGCTCATGCACATTAGAAGAAGCAAGTCAATTGCCTGCTTATTTCCACATTTTCTGCTGTGACAAGTTTCCAAACTCCGGAAAGCCTTTATAATCTTTCTACCAAATTGTTGCAATCTCACTTCTTGCATGGACTATTATTGAAAAATCAGTCATGTATTAATGACTTGACAACACAATTCTTTAGCGATCTACCCACTCTTGTCTCAAACACAGTGAAAAAAATTAGCTTAAACCTTAGAGCTCATCTTATGTTCTTGTACATCCAAACCTGATATAATAGGATATATTCCCATTCTCTACTGACTGGTTTGTAAAGCTGGTTAATGTATTCAAAAGCTTTAGAAAGACAAGTTTATATAAGTGACATTTCAAAATAATTACTCAGGCAATTGTGTGGTATTCCCTAAAGAGACTTGAGCTGGTACCTGGATACTTCTGTTCACGTAGTTGAAGACATTGGCCTTCAGAGTGAATGCTTCTCCTTGAACCACTGAGTAGGGTACGGTGAGTTCCACAAAGAAGGGCAGAAAGGACATGATGGAGGTGGTGGGGGAGATGCCGAGCCCAGCTCTGCTGTGCATGCAGAACCCACCAGCCTTCCACTGCGTGATGGTGTCGGGAACAACAAGATTCAGGTTGGCGACTCCCGTGGCACTACATTCGTGGGTCCAGGCCACACGGAAAAGAGGCATTTTCATTATATAGCACATAATTAGACAGTCCCACTAACTCAAAGCTTTACTTTCTTTCCCCTGACTGTTCAATATTAATTTACTGCAGCAAACCAATTCTCTTTTATTCCATTCTTTTGTTTAACTCCACATCACATGTCATCTATAAAGGAGTTCAGAATAAGTCAATGTTCAGGATATTAGCTCCTTTATTTTTCTTTTCTTCTCCCAAAGTATTTTCGTTAGTATCCATTTGCCGTGCGTCACGATTGCATTCACTCCGGGGAGGTGGCGCATAGGCATCCACACCTTGGTCATGTTTCCTTCCCTTGCAGCTTCTTGCCCTCCGGTCTCCCCTTTTCCCCAGGTCCCCCTCCCATCTCTACCAACTCTACATCCCTATTTCTTGTCCTTTCTCTTTCATTTTGCTCTTTTACTTATTTATACTTTGGGTTTCTCTTACTGGAGAAACTATGGGATATATAACCGCTGTGTCTGATTCATTTCTCTAAGCATAAGGGCCTCAAGGTGCACCTATTCTCCTACAAATCACTGAAATTAATCCATATTTACAGCAGAGTAGTACTCCATTGTGTAGATATATCCCATTTTTCTTATCCATTCATCTATTGATAGACACATCGACTCCTTCCAATACTTAGTTATTATGGGTTGTGCTGCTATAGACATGGGAATGTGCATACCACTTTAGTTTCTTTTGTTTTAGAATTACTCTTGGTCCTTTGTTTTTAAATTTTAACATCTCATATTTTAACTCTACATTTTATTGGTGCTATATTTTGTAATGCTTATTAGGTTATAAACTGTTGAAATCCTTGACATCGACATTCATCTCACACTTACAAAATACTAAGACAGAACTTTCATCCATCAGCATCTCTATCTTTTCTTCTCAGTGACCACCGTGGAGGGCACAAACATGAGTGGGATATGGCAGAGTAAGAAGGCTACAGGAGAGAAGGACTTGGTTCCTTTACTTGGGATTCATAAACCAGTGACCAGCTTCATTTATTTTTACTGTACCAATTTCTAGCACACTTGTGCAATCTTACCACTAGGTGTGGAACTATGAGCCCCATGTATAGTTTTCAAGTTTAAAATGTGCACACTGGCTTCATATGTGCAACTTTTATCCTCTATTTAGGAAGTCATTTTTCTCAGCCTCTTTCTCTCTCTCATTTTCATTACCTCTTCCTCCTTCTCCTGCTTCTCTTACTTTTTCACCTCTTCTCCTCCTCCTCCTCCTCCTCCCTGACTCCCACCTGGACTGGATGAGTGTTAGGTTCACCAAATCATACTCGAGAAAACAAAGTATTAGACTATTTTATACTCTCCCATCTAACTTTCCTCCCACTAAAATCAAGTTCTTCGTAGAAGTAAGTGACAAAATGTAGGAGAATGAGAACCAAGGAAACCACGAAATGAAGAGAACGTTGACTGGAAAGCCATCAGCAGCTCTGCAGGACTTGGGACACACGCCTAACTTCCAGTCTTTTGAGCACATTTGTTGGAGAATGCTATAAACGTAATACTTCTTTTCTCTCAGGTAAGTACACAAAAATGGAAAAAACAACAACAGCAGCAGCAGCAGCAATAATGACAATCACTCACTCGGTTGTGACGAGATCCCAGACCCAAGTTTCAGGGAATGACGTCCTCAGAGTTTCACGGTAAGATCCACCAGATGCATCACCAGCCCCTGAATTTGAGATCACCTTTAAAGGACCTCCTAAGAGAGAGCACGTTACAGGTTCTGAACACAGGTAATGCACTATTTGAGGCCCTCTGTACACTCATGGGACTGACTTGATCGACCCACTCTGTTCACGTGCACTGAAGTATCCCCTTGTGATCCACAGATATGGGAAATTATTTGCAAATTTAAAATAAAATATTATAATTTAGATGTTACATTTCTCATTTTTCCCACTCAAAACATTTTCATAAAATGTATTCATGCTGTTTCTTAGTGCACAGGGCATTCCATCACATGTAGTCACGGCGTGATATTTATTCCATCTTTTAATACCGACCACGTGGGGTGTCTCTGTTCTGTCAGCACAAAGAGCCATGTGCTTGAGACCCTGTAGTGGGCGTGCCCCGGGCTGGGTCAGGATGCCTTGGTGAGCACGCTGTTGGTTAGTGGCTGATTTCCAAGCTCGATGCATGTTCATTTAAGTGCCCCTAGGTCCTGCACACGGGCTATGCCACTGCCTGCCTCCCCGCAGGACGCACGGTGCGCTCCCCTTCAGCTGTCTTGGAGTGAGCGCAGCTGTTTGCTTTCTCTCTTTTCTTTTTGCTATTTGCATATATGTTAATAGGGGTCTTGGTGTCCTTTTTTGCTCACTAGTGAAGTTAAATACCTCCTCACACAACTCATCTATCTGTTTCCCCTTCTTTAAATCATTCTACCATTTTTTTCTATTTAAAAATTTTCCCAGTTACTTAATTGTACAGTTCTTGATTTCAGAATTTTGATCCAATTCAACCTTCATAGGAGTTTTCTCCTAACAATTCTACTTTAAACAGCATCCTCCTGGTCTGCTTGTTCAATTTCTTTCTTTCTTTCTTTCTTTCTTTCTTTCTTTCTTTCTTTCTTTCTTTCTTTCTTTTTCAGCCCTGGGGATTGAACCCAGAGCCTTTGATCTGAATTCCATTCCCAGCCCCCTTTTTATTGTTTATTTGAGACAGGGTCCCACTAAACTGCTAAGGCTGTCTTGAGCTTGCTTTCCACCCTCCTGCCTCAGCCCCCCAAAATGCTGAGATGACAGGCCTGCTCCAGTGGGCCTGGCTTGTTTACTTTTCTTTACTGTACTTCCTGGAGAGATAGTAGAGCACAGTGATCCAGGAACATGTATCTGGGACCAGAATGCCTTGGGTTACAGTCCCTTCTCTGCCACTGATGGTCTGAAGTAACGTCTCTCCGCACTCCAGCTCTCTCTGTGCTTCACTTTTCCTCTTGGTGACTACAGATGAAAACCCTCGCTAATCTGTGGGCTGTAATGAAGGCATTGGTGGCCTCAGGAACGCAGCACACAGCAGCCATTCGGTAGGCACTAGCTATCAGATCCCTTAAACCTGTGAGAAATCATACCACTTACATGCCAGAGCACCCCAAGTTCAGCATCAGTCCCATAAATATGCAGATTTGCTTGCCTTGTTCTCAATTTCCAACATCTGATCAGATGGGCACATCGGAGGAATTAAAAAGCAGGATAAAATAGAGCAACCTCCTCCCCTCTTTGCCCAAGGCAGTTGACTTGAGTTCTGAGAGCGTGAACAGCCACCGCCCCTCAGGCTGTGCTGACCCTCACCTCCCGCTAGGACATAGTGCTCGCCATGATGTCGGAGATTCTCGCACAGCTCTGGCTTCTGGAGATGCGAGTTGGTGAAAACCTTCAATCCCATTGCCTTTCAAAAGAAAATCGGGTTTGATCACTCAGCAGCATAGAATATATATGTGTAATTTTCTTCTCTTATTACCACCCCCAGTCCCCCGCCTTTTGTGGTATTGAGGATGGGACCCACGGCCTTTACTCTAAGGTACTTCTCAGCCCATTTTTTTTGTTATTTTCATTTTAATTTTGAAATAGTCTCACTGAGTCACTAAACTGCTGAAGTTGGGCTCGATCTTGTGATCCTCCTCCCTCAGCCTCCAAGTGTGGTGGGATCACAGGCCTGTGCCTCTAGACCCAGTCCCTTTCCCCATCTCTAGTGGTCACATTTTTGGAGGTACGTCAGGTCTATTTTTCAAAAGTTTTTGTCTTGATTTCAATAGCTTCTTGTATTTTACTTCTCTCTTTTTTTTTCTTGATAACGATTGATGAAAATTTTTTAAAAAGACAAGAAAAACAATTCTTACCACATTCTATTATCTACTTTGCATTTGGCATTTTTGTTGAGCTGGGAAAAAGATCTCACTGTGAACAACTTGAAATGTTTACTCTCAGGTATAGTAGGAGCTAAATCCAGGAGAAAAGTGTTTGGGTATTGAACTAATCTTGTGAAATGCGTGTAACACTGTATTGGTGAGCCCAATGATTCTCTCGGGCATTAGGAATTACTAAATATTGCTTATTTTGTAAGATTATTAGTTCTTTACCCCTATGATTATAATTATGTAATATTATAAACGTTCAGGGTTTTTGGTCTCTCGTGGTGGCCCTACCCACCAATAAACTTCACTTGCTTAACTTCCAAAAATATCATAAATTTATAATACTCTTTCTCCTTGTGTTAGCATCTCTACAGTGATAATCCCCAGATAACTGCAGGAATGATCAAGTGGGCCCCGAGAATTCTTTCACTTAAAACTCACACAACGACTGCTCCAACTTAGTTCTGTCTTTCCCACGCACGGGACACTTTCAGTTTTCTTACCTTTACAAGGTCATACGCATCATGTCCAAAGTCAGCCCACGTCGGTTTGTAATAAATTCCTTTATAAAGAAAGTGTTCATCCTCGAGACACGGCGCTCTGGGGCCATCTTCTAAGTTAAGTTGGTTGAAATAATAGCCGTACCGTTCCTTGTAATACAGCTGATTGTATACCTACAAGATGAAAAGGGGTAAATGAAGGCTTTAAAGTTTTGTTTATTTATGTATTTATTTACTAATTTAGGTGGTTGCCAGGATTGTTCAAAGCTACATCCCACCTTTTTTAGTTCTGATTTGGACAGGATCTCCCTGTGTTGCTAAGGTGCTCACACTGGGCTTGAATTTGCCATCCTCCTTCCTCAGCCTCAGCCTCAGCTTCCCAGAGTGCTGGGATCACAAGTGTATACCACCACGTCTGGCTTTGACTATGTATATTTTTTATGAAAAGCAATTCATTTCCCCCCACAATGAGTGTATAAATAAACAGTTACCAGAGAAGAATAGAATCTCAAAACTGTTAAGACTCTGAAACATAATTTAGTCAGTCACGTAGTCTTAATTATTTTTGAACCAAAAAAGACACCCAAGACATTGGATCTTCCTCACATCCAGACCAAAGAACTCCCTGACATTCTATGACTACTCATTCAAGAACACTGTCAGCAAAGCCTTTAGTGAGTTTACTAAGTCTCACCGAGCCAAAAGGTTCATTAATTGTTATGGAGATGCCATATTAATTTTGTAAGCCAAGTATGCAATTTAAGTGTAGTAACATGCATCGGAGTGTCTGGTAGACCTTCATCAAGTGGTACATATGCAGCAAACATTATTTTTAAGGGGACAAGATGAATTTTAGAGCTTATTTTTGAAAGTGGTAAAGCTTCTTGCAGTATAGGAGCATTTGTGTGAGTAGTAGAAGAGGTCGTTTGTCATGCCTTACAAGGCCCTACGAGGGTTACAACCCAAAATATCTTTTCATTTCCAAGACGCGGGCAAGTTTCTTTCTCCCTAGTTTGAGGCTCCCGCTTTTACCTAGAGGTAACGACAAGACCCCCTGCAGCAAGGGGCAGGCAGGGTGTTTGGGTCACTCACGCTTTGTGCTGACAGCTGTGTGTCACCCCTCAGCAGAGACACGCTGTCATCCACAGCCCGAAGGGCACACAGAGAGTTGGGTGCGGCCGAGACTTGAAGATTGACGTGGGATCCTGGTGAGCTTTTTTCTTTAGAAAAATTTAAGTTGACCTGAAAATGAAAACAAGCTGAAGTGTGAAGAGATTGCAAGCCACGTGGGTGGGAATCATTGCATATGTGAAGAAATAATCTTAAACTATGCTTAGATTTTCTTTGGGCTCAATACATTTCTAAGTTCTCCTTAGTTTTCTATGAAGTTGAGCAAATCTGACTCTTTTTCTTTTTTTCGCACCTTATTTTTGAAGCATTTCTCGATCTGGAATCGGGTTGTGTCTGCGATCATGTCTCCAGCAGGATGCAGGCCATAGACCAGCAGTTGAGCCCAGGGAGCCAAGTCGGTGCTGACTGCGATGGGGATGGAGAAGGTGCCCTTCATGGCTGTGAGAAGTAAAGGCCAGGCTCAGGAAACGTCTCAGGGAGACAGTTGTCACTTAGCAGAGAACCTTCCCTGGAACTAGCTACCAGCATCCACCACCAGTGACCAGGACCATCCTGACCTGACCCAGTTAATTTATAATGCCTATCTAGGAGGAGTTCATAACGCAGTGTAAATTGTAAAAGAAAGGAAAGGCTGGATACTTATTGATCAGTTCTGTGTTGATGGGCTTTGAGCTTGGAGCCTTCACCTTGAGCTACATCCCCAGCCTATTTTAATTTTTGGTTTTGAAATGGGTTCTCACTAAGTTGCTCAGGTGTCCATATTGGGTTCAAACTCGTGATCCTCCTGCCTCAGCCTCCCTGGGTGCTAGGATTATAGCCCTGTGCCATCAGGCCCAGCAGATAGTTGCTAATACCTCAAAATTTCAAGCTTTGTGTTGGTTTTTAATTCCTTTTTGTTTGACTGGAAGGATACTTGCCCATTTTTCTTGGAAGAGAAAGGGAAGGACCAAGGACTCTCTCACTATAATGAATACAACGAACACCATGAATATTTATTTTTGGGGGGGTGGTTTAGCATTGTGCCTATTCCTATGTCTTTGTATATTCTTCAGAGGGTGCATGCTTTTGGGGTAATAGTTCTAAAATTCAGAGACTGTGGTTTTTAAAGAAAAATGTGAATTATACACCAATGAAAACATTAGGTTTGCATAATTCCTCTGCTGAAACCAGCCAGAGTCCTCACCGTTAGGCTTGATCTCAGTTTCCTGTTGCCCGTGAAGAATAATTACGCCTTTGGAAATTACCTAGAAGAATAAAAGCTGTTGCAATAAAGCTTAGGGAGTAGAAATCAGATTTCATTTACTTATACAATCACATGGATATTGTCTGAAAAGAGCAATGAAAAGTTTTGCCTAGGAGCTGGATACCAGTAAACAAGCTTAGGACCCTGATAACTGCACCTAAGATGATAAACAACCATGGAGAAATGTGCTGGGAGGCAGCTCAGTGCTCTCCACTACAGACCAGCCTGCTGGGATAAGGCAAAAATATTTTCATTCGTATTTGTGAGTACTGAATCACATCTAAATAATTTTTCTTTAATAAAACGAAGTGACGCAAAACGTTTTCTGCAGGAGGTGTTTGAGCTGTAAAGTATGAGGAAGTCTTCTGATCCATCCTAACCCAATATTTAAAGAAAAAATGTTCCTCTCTGCCTTCATGAGCAAATTTACACAGCACACTTGAGTTACAACCTCCATCTACGAGCTTCTGTGGTCCAAACGGCCCAAGACAAGATGGTGAGAATGAGGAAGTGGATAAGGATCACTTCAGAGAGAGAGAGAGAGAGAGAGAGAGAGAAACTTCAGTAATCTTCCAGGAGTCACGTCTCAACCTTTTTTTGTGATATTTGAGTGGAAGCAGTTGTGTTACATTCAAAGAAGTTTGAAAACCAAGAGCAGTTGCGGTGGTGGTCAAATGGCGCCAGCTCTTACCACGTAATTGAAGCTCATGGTGTAGGCTTTGTCCTCTAGGCCTTCCGAGTTGAGAAGGTAGTGCACTGTCACCCGCTCCTGCTGGCCACAACTCAGTTCCTTCATCTCTGGGACAATTTTTAAGAAGCTATTCGTCCTGGAGTAAAACCGGCGTACAAAGTACTTTGTCTCGGGGTATTTAGGCAGTACCCAGCCATGGGCAATGCAATTTTCATTGGACTTGTAGGTTGCCTAGATAGAGGGTCAAATGTTGAGTCAGTCTAAGATAAATAAAAGTTGTACTGAAAGAGTATTTGATAAGGTGGCTTATGTTTGTGCAGTCCCAATTCCACAGGAGAATTTCAGGACCAGCTGTCATTAGGTCCAACCTAACCCTCTGCACCCTCTTTCCGGCTGAGCACTAGAGTGGCCACTGTGTGGCTTTGGTGAGTTAGTGTTGATTCAAAGTTTCATTTGATCTCCTACTAAATATTCTCCATGCTTTCCACTAGCATTATATTTTACTAGCAAGTACATGGGTATTTGTCTCACTTTAATATGAGGAACCATGAATGTATAAAGTACCCTTCATAAGTAATAATACATCATGGACTTCTGCTGAAAGATGAGAAAGGTTTTTATGAAATAGAGCAAAGAGGTGACTGAGACTGTGGTCACTTACCATCACCAGCACACCAGTCTGAGGAGGTCCTTCAAAAATATTGAGGCCTCTCTAGTTTTTTTAATAATTACGGATAGTAGGTTACTTTTATGAGTACCCAGAGACATTCTTCACATTATTCCATGGCACTAAGCTACCAGGTTAAAGTATTTCCATCTATGGGAATACATTTTTTTTAGTTCTACAATAAGAGTGAAGAGTTGTTTATTTTAAGTTACTTCTCTTCTTATATACTTTAATATGTATGCCACCTGTCCATCTTTCTGGAATTTGTATAACAATTCTCCTATCCAGTTCACATAGGCTTTCTTCAATTTTTAACAATTTTGCTCTCTCTAGAGTGAGTTATACCAAAATGCACCTTTTTGTCTCTGTTCTCTGAATAGAAACCTTAGCAGGCCTGTGTGTGTGTGTGTGTGTGTGTGTGTGTGTGTGTGTGTGTGTGTGTCCATTTGTGTTCGGACCACTTACTTTCAAGGTGATGTTTGGGTACGTGATCCTAGACGTGTCCAAGGAGAACGGAGCAATGCCTTGTGCATCTGTCGTGAAGTTGCCCACAAATTGGTCCTTTATGTGCAATTGGATGACTTCATTTGGGACAGGAGAATCATCAGGATGAAGCAATTTCATCTGTGCAAGAGGAAGAAAATGCATATCTGAAGCATTTAGCAAATTTAGGATGAAATTTTAATGGAATTTGCTGAGCTACTTCATGAACACTTCTCTCCCGTGTGTATTTCCTGGGTAATTTCAGCTAACATAGCTGAGTGCATAACATATATTATCAGTACTGTGATGACTCTAAACTCTTCTTTCTTTCTTTCATTCTTTCTTTCTTTCTTTCTTTCTTTCTTTCTTTCTTTCTTTCTTCCTTTCTTTTTTCCTTTCTGAGACAGGGTCTCACTCTGTAGTCCAGTCTGGTCCTGAACTCACTATGTACTCTAGGATGACGTAAAACTCAGGGAAATCCTCCTGCCTCAGCCTACTGAGTGCTGGGATTACATATGTGCGCCACCATAGCTATCTTATGTGGTGCTGGAGAATTGAACCCCGGGTGTTATGCTTGATAGGCAAGTGCTTTAATTGCTGTGCTATTATTCCTCCATCCTCTAAATGCTATTTCTTAAGATCTTTAGAAGTTTGGGTGTATGTGTGTATATATATATTAATTTCCTTAAATACTTGTATAATAAATTATAAAACTCCTCAAAATGGAGTGATTCATTAATGTACTCAATCTTTTCTTTCTTTTATTTTACTGCCAAGTTCCTGAAGTCAAATGTCCAGGTGCACCCTGGAGATTTTGATTTTCTTTACTCTCAGTTCGTAATTGGATAAAAATATTTTGAAGTTTATTTAAATTTTTTATTTTCAATTTATTATACTCATTCTCATGTGATTGCCTTGTTTTGATTTCTCAGAATTTCTTCCTCTACTAAGCAGTATCATCCTACTCTGCCTCTTTTTTGTGTGTTTCCGGTCCTTCCTCTGTAAGAGTGAAATGAATAACTTTTCCATATTTTCCTCCCTGAACTGTTTAAGTAGGTCCTCTGTTGAGCCATGGAATCTCCTTTCCACTGTCTCACCAGTATCTTCCTTAAATTAAACAAAAACAAAAACAAAAAAACATTAAAAAGGGTGTGTTAGCATCAAGATCTAAGTGAGCCGGGAGCCTCTAAGGAGGCCCTTGTTAAATACATCTAAGCCAAAGAACATGCCCAGGTGCTCTCTTCTCAGCTCAGGTGTTTTTTGCAAAACACCTTCTGCTTTGAGCCTTTCTTCTTTCTGACCTTCACCATTTTCCATTTGCATCAAGCACCCCTCACTCCCTCGCTTGGGGGGCCTTTGCAGACGGATGCCTTGCTTGTGCCTCCAGGACTGGTCTTGTAAGAAGTTCAGCTTCTCTTAGCAATCCACATGCCATGAAGTTGTGACGACCTGCTTTTGTGATCTACATAGGCCGTCAGTCTAATTTTAGTACACCTAAACGGAAGATGCTTTGGACACTTTCTAGTCACAAAAAATAATCCATATTGTTCCTGGGGACTCTTCCATAGTTCCCACATGACAATAGGGCTGAAATTGCACCAAAGACTCAGCAGATGTTTCTGGTGGCCAATTTGCGTATCATGGCACCTACGTACTGAAATGCTGTCATTTCAGCCATCCAGTGATGCTGTTGTTGTCACTTATGAAGAAATCCTCCTGGCAGCCCACAGCCATCCTCTGCTCGCCTGTGAGCTATTGCCACCTGTGGGGCCCTTATTTCTGAAGTCTTGAAATTTACAGAGGCGACATGAAGGGCCAGATAGTTTCTTTATCCTAGTAATGAAGGAGACTCTTCAAAAGACCCTCGCAATACTGTGCCATCCACAGTGACCTTATTATTCCAGGGTGGGCAGACATTTGTTTTAATTCACAGTCATGCAGCTAGGACAGTGACCCGCAAGTCACTGCCCAACCATCCTCTTTCGAAAGGTAGAAAGGAATGACTAACTTTCACTGGAACATCTTCATGAATTATTCAGAGTGTTTGCCTTTATGAAATGGCCAAAAACCCAGCAGAAACTACCCTCCGCAACCATTTCTCTGAGTCAAAACCACCTTAGTCCTTAAGACTCAGCCATAGCTGACTATGACTGCCAGTGATCCTTGTAACTTTTTTTTTTTTTTTTTTTTTTGAGACAGAGTCTTGCTCTGTAGTTCAGGCTGGTCCTGATTCCACTATGGAGCCCAGGCTGGCCTTGGACTCATGGCAATCCTACTGTCTCGGCCTCCCGAGTGCTGGAATTACAGGCATGTGCCACCACACCCAGCTTATGTGGTGCTGGAGAATCAAACTCAGGTACTTGGGGCTTGACTTAGCCAGCCAAGAGCTTCAACTGCTGAACCATTCATTCCTCCAGCCCCTGATCCTTGTAACTTGATCAAGGAGACGAGAGCTCTTATGTCGGTTTCTAAGAATGAACTCTTCTAAATGCTACCAAAGAAGACACGCCATATGGTACAACATGCTCCTTGGCCCATGTAGGCACCTCCTTCCTGTCTCCCACTTCTGTGAAAAGCCAGGACTCCCCTCAGTTGGCCTTCCTAATTGTCCTCTATAGGTTGGGTTCCTTATCATAGAGTAGGAGGATACCACACTCCATATGTCAAGAACATTTGAGGGGAAATTGGAAGGAGGAAGGATTCAGGGACTACCGTAGGGTTTAAGTTTACACACACATAAACATACACACTCAACACCCAAGTCATGCTGGAGACAAAGACAGAAACAAAATCTCTGAGTTAAGTTTGGGGATGATCAAAAAATTTTAGGGAATTATTACTAATTTTAAGGTGCAGTAATAGAATTTACGTGAATTAAAAAATCCAAAGGGAGCCATTGTTCTAATAGTTGAAAAACTATTCTTACTTTATAATTTATTAACTAATAAAATTGGTCCCCTCCCCATCCAGTGGACATTTGGCAGTGCCTGGGGACACTCATGTCACAAATAGCAGATGGGGCTACTGACACTGACCTGGTAGAAGGCAGAGATCCTGCTAAACACCCATGATACACAGGGTACTTGCTGACCGCAAAGATTTATCTGGCCATGAATTTGACTAGTGCCAGGGTCCAGAAAGAATGATCTAGCAAAATAATGCAGCTAAGCACTAATCATCAGGGGTTATGTTATAATAAGAGAAACAGAAAGAATTCCAGGAAGAATATAAGCACCAAGTATGAAGCACTGTTGTCTCCT
This sequence comes from Ctenodactylus gundi, assembly GCA_004027205.1. Classification (NCBI taxonomy): domain Eukaryota; kingdom Metazoa; phylum Chordata; class Mammalia; order Rodentia; family Ctenodactylidae; genus Ctenodactylus; species Ctenodactylus gundi. The sequence continues at coordinate 138,367 of PVKB01003804.1, forward strand.
TACCTACTCAAAGTGCACTGAACTGGGCGTAGCCTCCAAGGCTACCTGGCAGCTTACAGAGGAACAGAGGAAGAGGGCGCATGAAAATGTGGTCAGGAGCATCTGGCCTCAGCGGAAATCTGCAGGGCTAACCTCACTGTTTCTTTCAAAAAAATCAGGAGAATGAAAGAAAGCAGAGGGCATCTTGTCGATTTGTAGAAGTCAAATCTCAATAGAATCTCTGGATCTTATTTCTATCCTGTTGCAATAATCTGAAAATGTATGTAAAATTACAGTTTGACAATTTAAAAATTGAGTGTCTTTGAGGAATTTCTGCTGTGTTATAGGTAGATTAATAGAATTTGGGTAGCATTGAAGAAGAATCTATGAATTTTAGAGAAATATACTAAAATACTTATAGAAAGAATATATGTTGAGGATAATTTGAAAGATTGATTTGGTAGGCATATGGAAGAAACAAATTTGCTCTTGAGTTTATAATTTATATAGTTAAATAATGGCACATGGTGGACAATGTACCATTTTATTTAATATTTTATAAAATGGAAAGGTTGTAAACAAAAGACAGCATAGGGGAGGTCATCAGACAAACAGGAAATATCTGTAATTCTGATATTCAAAATAATGAAATATTTATAAAAAAGCAAGATATTTCTGCAACTGACAAGTCAACTAGAAACTTTTCCAAAAGAGGATTAAAATTATATATAATATAATATATAATACATTATAATATATGTAATCATATATTATATACAATAATATTATTACATATTATATAATATAATATATATAATATGTAATATATAAATAATAAGATACTCTTGCAAGTTAGTAAAAAGATAAATACAAACTAAAGTAATAATGACAAATCACTTTCCAGCCAAAAGATATTAAAATAATTGATGGGTTGGATAATGTTCAATGCTGTCATGTATCAAGGCAAAGTATTATGGGGGCAGTTAAAGTATGGGGACTCTGATCCCTTGCTGAGAAATCACAGCTGTTATGATGAACAGTTTGGAAATACTTGGTCATGTTATGTGTACATCTTAACATCCGGCAATCCCGTAGCAGAGAAGAATATATACTAAAGAACATTTTATAAGTGCAATTTTAACCATGCAACCAAGTACATTATGGTTAAATAACTATGCTGGGAAGGAAAATAGGGAGATATGGATGAAAGGGAACAAATAAACACTCAAATAAAATGAGTTATATACTGTGATGTTATTGTGTCATGAACTAAGAATACAATTAGCTCACTCCTTTCACTTGGGGTCCAAAAAAGGAAGTGCGATGAGCTTGTCACTATGAAAGGTGATCCCCTCCCTCTCATCTCTTCAGCACTGATTGCCAAGCTTGCTAGAGGGCTGCAGGTGGCTGATACCTGCTTTGGAGAAGTTACACAGTCCTTATTTCATGCACACAGTCACTTGTTTAATTCCTAATTTTTTCTGTTAGATTATAAACTCTGCGAGGACAGAGATAGGGGCAGGATATATAATTTCTTCTCCAATCTTGGACACTTTTAGTGTGTAATGGGACACTGGTAATATTTACAGCATGACAAAAGGCACAAACCAAGACAGACCTGTGAAGACCAACACACTGGTTCTTTGGCAATGCCTAGCTCGAAGCTTCTGACATAGTAAATTCTCAACAAAGGCAGCTGCTGGCTTGGTGAACGAACCACCGAATGAGCAATGCATGACGGTAATGAGCGCACAGATGGAGAGTCATTAGGGGAGGCAATGGCTGCCTCTTACCTGGCCCGAGTAAGGGAGGCCCTGTCTGTAGAACGCATCCATGTTCTCGAAGCTCAGGTGCATCAGCGACGACTCTATGTATATGTATGCAGCTTCTGTCAGCTGTACACCTGCAGTCCAATAAATGGTGTCAGAAAAATATTGTGCAGACAGCATGCGGAGCCACAGGAAAAAATCCTGCCCAGGTCCACCTTTCATTGCAATCGTTCCCCTTTCCTAAGGAGTCCTAGTACACAGGTGGTTGCCCACCTGTCTTTACACAAAAAAGCATACAGATGGAAAAGCATCCAAGCGGCTTGTCCTTCTGCCTTGAGGCTCTAGTTCCTCCTTGTTTATCCAGCCTGCTGATCAGTCTTTTGCGATGATTTATGACCTTATGATTTCTCATTATTCTTAATTATTCAAAAACATTTATTTTACTATCTATTGATTAAAACATATGCTTTTTATTCATAGTAAAAGGTGGCCAATGTGTACTATCAAAAGTTAAAAATCTTACGTGAGATAGTACAAATTAGCAAACATCCCAAAGAAAATTAAATTCAACATTTTAGACTATTCTCTATGAGTTTTCCTTTAAATTTTACATTATTATTTGTAATAATACTGATGAGTACTATTTAGATTATTTATTTACTAATAGACTTGGAATTGTGTATGCATATAAATATATCCATTTATTTGTATGAGTAAATATTTGTAGTTTTGCATAACGTTTTTAAACATTATATTGTGAGATTTTCAAACCATTCAATAGACTTGGGTGTTTTTAAGAGCTACGTAATAAATATTCCACCTATAAATTTATATTTTGCCATTACCAAAGCAACCGGTTCTTTTATTATTTTGTTCAATGTTATAAATATATTTAATTATTTTTTATTTGAGACAGGGTAATATACTTAATTATACACTAAATATTTCTTTGATACTTTAATTTGCTCTGGTTGTGATAATTACCTCTAAAATTTTTGAATAATGATAGAGGCACATTGGTATTTAATATCTCAAAAACAGAAAATTTACCAAAATATTACAATCATAATTTTAAAAATAACCTCTCACTGGATGGAAAGGAAGTGGTCAGAACAGCAAAAAACTATTTCAAGAAATAGACTATATCATTCTTTTCTTAGGCGGTAAAGCGATAGGGATAGAGAGAGAGATACGAGGCCAAAGAACTCGAGGAAGTGAGTGGTGACAAACACATTCCTGAAGGGGACAGGAGTGTATCTCCATGGTTAGAGTTCGGCTAGCTGAAGGACAGATCTGACCTCGCCCGTGGGGACCTGTCTCCCTTAGCCCATTGCCTATCCGGCACTCTGCTCTGCTCTTTTCTGCCCAATTCCTGGCCCACATCGTAGCTGGATAGCCCAAACCCTAACCCTCGAGCTGGCTCACCCACGTGACATAAAAGCTCTGTCCAGCCTGCCCATCATCAGCCCACCAGCCTCATTGCTTATCCCCCCAGTTGTCCCTTTTCTTACTCCTTTTACCGGTTTCTCACCCATCGTCCCTTACACCTTATACTGGCTGTGTGCCTGGACCTGCTGGCCAGCATAGGGTCATGGCGGGGTGGGGCCGACACCTGCAACTGCCACCCAGACTTAGGGTCACTAGGACAACAAGCTTTCCCTCCAGATCCTCTTACTGCTGGGCTCTTTCCTTGACCTAACACACACTCCTATTATTTATCAATGAATTAGTATTCTGTCTTCTAGTTTAGTGTCATTTCAATTTAATATTTGACCATTCATCAACAGACACCTAATACATTTTGATTAAAACAAGAATCAATCAGAGCTTAGGTCTGAGAAATGGTCATACATCCCTTAGGGAGAAATGAACCCGCTGGCAATGCACAGGACAGTAATGACGTCCTTAGGGTGTCCGCTACTTAGGGGGTATTACCTGTGCCACCTTCTGTGACAAGAGCATGCACTTCGATGTGACTTAGGTATCCTTCCCGGGTCAACTCGAAAGTGTTTGTGTTGATAAACTGGGAGACACAGCCATCTTTCCCCAACTGAAATGGTAATAAATGTAGTAAAACACCAGAAGTTAAAAATTTAAAAAGAATATAAGAAATAGGGTTATTGAAAGTGTATTCCCCGTGAGAAGGATTTCCACAGAATAAACCCTTCAATCTTCAGTCTCGTGTATTCACATGGGATATTTGCAATTCTGTTAGTTTCAACCCTGTTATTCTTTTAGTTTTGAAATTGACTTTTAAATTTTGTAGTTGCTATGCTTGACAACTTAAGCTCGCAGGCTTTAGAATCAAACACTAGGATTTCTGTCTCAGCTTTAGCACTTAGTTTGTACAAGAAGAGATACTGATGAAAAGCTGGTCGTGTGGTACACCTAAGAGAGTGACCGGGAAGCGTTTCCCATGGCGCCTAGACCTTGGCAAATGCCAGCTGCTGAAACAGTGGTTCTCAGCTATTACTGTAATGGTTACTACTGGGGTTGATTATTAAATGAATATGAGTTTTAAAATTAAAAACCAGACAATTCATAATGATTTTTAGTTAAAAATCTTCCCTTGCTAGACAGGGGGTGAGACTCAGTGGTGGAGCCCGTGCACTCCAGCACCAGAGCCCACCACCACAGAAAGGGGTCTTCTCTAGAGAGAAGACTATGCATCGGTATGTGTATGCGTGTGCTTGCTCGTGTGCGTGTATGCGTGTGTGGAAATGGTGTCACACTGGTGGAGCAACAGCAGCTGGCATCTATATATTAGTTTGTCAGACTCTGGTATCGCCAAAACTTAAGTCTTAGCTACATTCTCGGCCAGTCTTTTGTTCTTCTTGTTGTCGTTTTTTATTTGCTGTTTTTCCCCTCTCCTTCTCTGGTTCTCAAGCATTTTAAATGAATCTTGGCAGAAAATTCATGGCTCCCCTTGTTAAGTTTGGAAAAATTGATTCATCTTGTTAATAGTCAATATTTTAAACTGACACATGTTCCAGCTGAAAATTCTATCCCCACCTACTTGTAGTGAGAATAAGTGGAGAAAATAATCACTCGTGTAGTAGCATCTTCACACGCCCTGACTAGTGGTACAAACTGTCAATTCAAAGTGTGGATGTACTTTGGTGGACACTTTTTGTGGAAATAAATCTATTTTAAAATTAAGAATAGAAATTTAGGGTTGGAGGAATAGCTCAGCAGTTAAAATACTTGCATAACGAGTGCCATGCAAGTGCTAAGTAGCTGAGTTAAATTCTCCAGCACTACATAAATTGGGCATGGTGGCACATGCCTATAATCCCAGCACTCGGGAGGTTCAGGAAGGCAGATTGTCCTGAGTCCAAGGTCGGTGTGGGCTGCATAGTGTGTTCAGAACCAGCCTGGACTAGAGTGAGACCCTGTCTCAAAGAAAAAGACAGACAGACAGAAAGAAAAGAATAAAAGAATACAAAAGCATAGAAATAAAGAATAGAAATTTACTCCTGAGGCTTTCCAAAACCAAAATATGTTTTTCTTTGGTCAATCAATAGGTCATGAACAATCAGATGGCAATGGGATTAAGACTATAGAAAACAGTATGATTTTTAATTTATACTGAAAAATAAGAAGAGAGAAAGGTAAGCTGAAGTGGAGGACGTGAGGCTAATGCCATCTTATTCCTGAGCCTGTAGCTACACTCCTACCTGAACAGTAACGTTCCTGCAGAGTGAGCTGATTTGCGGGCAAGCTCCCCACGCGGTAGGTTCCCTGCACGCGCTCAGCTGAACGGTCCCCTCCACAGGCTGGCCGTAGGTGTATCTAACAGAAAGACAAACAGTACAATTTCAGGGATCAGTGTCATTCTTCGCCTGTACTGGGATTTAACAAGTTACTCACACTTCTTTACTGTCACAAAGTTCCAGAGTCAAGCAAAATACAGAGATTCTCTTTAAAAATTAGTAATCAGTAACTTTAACATGTATAATTATCTAAAATTAGAAAGAAAATGTAATGTACATTAGATTAAACCTGCAGCCTGGGCAGAATTAATTCTCACAGCAGGTTGAGAAGACAAATCTTCATGGCTAAGCCATCTTTGCTAGCTGCACCAATTCCACTGAGTTTGTTTGCCTTAGACGGGTAGAGAGAGAGAACAGCTGGCACGATCTGGTTGCTTCCCTTTTCCTTCCTCCCTTCATCCCACCCTTCCTTCCTTCCTTCCTTCCTTCCTTCCTTCCTTCCTTCCTTCCTTCTTTCCTTCCTTCCTTCCTTCCTTCCTTCCTTCCTTCCTTCCTTCCTTCCTTCCTGCCTTCCTGCCTTCCTGCCTTCCTGCCTTCCTGCCTTCCTGCCTTCCTGCCTTCCCTGCCTTCCCTCCCTCCCTCCCTCCCTCCCTCCCTCCCTCCCTCCGTCTTTCTTTGTTTCTTTTTGGTACTGGGAATGGAACCCTGGGCCTTTGCACTGAGCTACATCCCCAGCCCATTTTTATTTTTGATTTTAGGAAAGGATCATGATTAGTTGCCAAGTCACCCAGTCTGGCCTCAAGCTTGCAATCCTCCTGCCTCAGCCTCCACAGTACACTGGAATTCCCTGGAGACAAGTCTAGTTGTTGTATATAGATGTGCTTTCTGATACATTTTAAGCTGTGCTTTTCTTCTCTATGTAACACAGGAAGCGTACATCAGAAAGTCAGAGTGAACACCCGCTGCTATCCGATACAGCTTTCTGGAACAGCGGGAATGTTCTGCGTTTCCACACTCCTACTCAGGTGCCACTAGTAACAATCAAGATGGCCAGAATAACAGAGGAACTAAGTTTTTAACTGTATTAACATTTTAATTAATTGATATTTAAGGAGCCACATATGGCCGGTCAGTGGCTGTTGTGACAAATGGCATGAAATAGTGTGCTCTCTTCTGATGTGAGACAGTTATCAGTCTTCAAACTGTCTCCTAAAATCACATGTCGCAACCCACATCGGAATGACTCCTGATGAAAGACAAGTGAAATCAGCACACCCTGCCACGCCCTCCCATGCCCCGCTGTGCCGTCTGCCCACACAGCTCTGCCTCCTCGGCCACCCTCTGTGGCGTTTGTTTGTGGAAGCGTGAGCTTGTTGCACACAGTGAAACTTACGAGGCACAGACTTGAACTTTAAATTCAGAGTCCATAACTAAGATAGATCCCGGTGCCTCCACAGCCATTTCAAATCGGGGTAACACTATCAGTGAAGAAGAGAAACAAGAAACGCATTAGTCTCGGTGCAGTCATATAAAACAAATATGCTAATATTTGCCCTTAATAAATAATTTTAGGAGAATAATGACATGGATTTTGGAATTGAAGAGAAAAAAATGTATATTTGAATCCCAATTCCATACCTTTCCAGGAATTACTCTTGGGACAGTGCACCTCAACTGTAAAGCAGGAGTAATAGCGCAAGAGGATTTTTGTGGGAATTTTATGCAACAATATACGCAGAGCACCTCCTGAAGTAGCTGATGTTCCATTCCTTTTTACTACAAGTGCTTCAAAGTATAAAGGTGGCATAAAAAGAGGGTGAACCTACCAAAGACTACCACATAAACTGATTCCAGACATCGTCATCGTGAAGGGCAGAGAGAACAGACATCCCAGGGCCACGGGGAATGGTGTGAAGACCACGGGCTGGTCAGGTGGGTACAACAATCGGAATAAGTGAGAGAGCTTAGAACAGCAGCAGAAGGAGAGGGCAGAGGAGAGAAAGAGGTGCTTGCTCACCAGAGGGCTAGCTAGTATTTTCCTTTGCAAACGTGAGAGTTGTTCATTTTCTCCTTGCTGACAGGTGACACCTTCTTAGCCAACACTCACCATATTCTTCCACCGAGAAAGAGTGAGATGCTTTGCTGTTGGAGATCGTCTCTGCAGTGATCACATACCACCCAAGGAGCGGCTCAGAGACGAGCTGGAAACTGAGGTCCAGGAGGCCGGTCGCTGACGTCTCATTGACCCACCGCTGTATGTGATTGCCATGGGCATCCTGAGGGGGAAGAAAGTACGTTGGGTTCGAGGTTTTCTTTTCTTGTTGTTCATAATTAATTTTAAGCAAGAAGCTGAAGAGTTTAAACTACTGATTTAACACATGAATTTATCCTCTGATTTCTTATCAAAAACTGAATATTTTTCCCATGTGGACTTACATTGTAAGTTCAGTATCCTTTTCAATAATTTATCTTTTAATAATTATTTTACATGTCCACCTCTTAAGGGTGAGCCACATTTTTATTTGAATATGCATGAACTACAGATTGAACAACATGTCAATAACATAACATGCTTGGGAATATGTATCCATATATATCCAGTTGGGCCATATTTTTATCCCTAGTGCCTAAAATGGTGAGGACACATTTATAGACAATGGGTAAAGAAGTGTTAAATTGCATGAAATCAGATTTGCCTGCTACAGTGCTAACAGAGGATGCTAACATAGACCAAAGGAGGGAAACCTCCATTTCTACCCTCTTGGGAATGGCCCTATGCAACAAATAATTCTATGACAGGTCAGATGGATAATCCTGTTCTCTAAGCTGCCTTCTGGTTTTGAGATTTGAGGACATGGTTAAAAACTGAGAAAAGGAAAGTCTTCAAGCATCTTACCTCGAGGGTGATCACTGGGTACTGAAATAAAAATAACACCATGTTAGCGTACAAGCTCAAAATTTTTGCATCAGTGATCATATGGGTTAATTACACATCCACTACTGAACAAAAACCATAAGCTAATTTTGATTCAAGCATATAAATTTCTGGCCGGAGGCCTGAAAACCTACTGTTCCCCTTGGACCTCTCCCTCCGTGTGCTCTGGATTCCCTTGGGCTTGCGTCTGCTTCGCAGTGCACGCTTTGTGGTGTCCTTCAGCGACCTGCTGTTCTGCATGGCCAACATAGTGCGAGCGCTCTAATGTCATGCTCACCTTGATGGGCTCCGGGGTCAGGTTTCAACCTCGCAGTGCAGCGGTACCCTCCTGGCTGGGCTGCGCCCTGATGACACTGCGATCTTTAAACATCAGGGACCTACTCTGGATCATTCTTAGACTTTTGACTGCTCTTCGCTCTCAGCTCTTTTCATCGAAGACGAGCAAGCTGACTGAGTCCCTGGCCCCCCTGCACTCCCTCCGAGCCTTCTCTGTCCCTCCTGCCCATCCTGGGTCACCTCTGTCTTCCAAGATGTTTCTGTATGAGCCCTGCGGTGGACACGGCCACTTGTGCTACTCACTGTCTCTGGTTCTGGGCACTTGGCTCACCTCACGGCTCTCTGTCATCTGTGATTTCCTCTGCCTCTTTTCTTTTTCTCCTCATTTTCCCTCTTCCCCTTCTCCCTCCACCCCTGAGAGGCCCCAGGGCCTCTAGGCAGAATAGGGAGGAGATTGTTGTCATCCTGGGGTCAAAGACCAGCTCCCACACGCTTACCTGTGAAACCCTTGGTTCCTTTTCAGAAAATGGGACAAACTCGAGGTCCAGCCTGGGTTTGGAGTTTCCTGCCCTGCCTCCCCCGGGACAAGGAGGCCTGAAGTCACCTGCTCTGATGCTTGGCTGCCACTCCTCTACCCCGTCCTCCTCCCCGACTTCCTCTCTTGCTACTCCCTCCTGCAGCCCTTTCCTAATAATTCCCTCACTCATTTTGTCTGTCTCAGGATCTGGTCATGGGAAGATGACTTAGGATGATGTCTCTCTTGGTAATTTCAAATAGGAAGCAGCCACAGTGCTTTCATACACTCATTATAAACACACTCATGGTTATCACACAATATGATTTGCCTTTCTTTATACTGTTAGCTTGGTCACTCAGTGCCTACATGACTCATACAAGCTCCTACTCTCTGTCACGTTTTCTTCTGTGCATCAATAGCATAGTGGAATAGTTTGCATCTATTTTATTTTTGGTGCTTAGAATTGAACCCACATTCAACCCACTGAGGCCCCAACCTCCCACTTACATGCTTTCTAGGAGTCACTTTCATCACACTCATTTGTGTGATTTCCCAAGTATCTCTCTTATCATCGTTTTGATGGGAGTAGGGCTGCAAATTACAGACTTTGTAATAGGAAAGTATGTCTCAGTCTGTTGACTAAATACAGAGGGAAAGAGGAGGAAGAAGAAAAGAGATTGATTCAGGAGTGCACTGACAGGAACAGAACCAGGTGGTTAAACCGGGCCATGTCATTTTCTGATGACACAAATCTGTGCACAAATACCCACATAAACCCAACTGTAACTCACCCTTTCTTCCACAGGCTTGAATTCATCATCCATAGACACGACCCGAATTAACACTGAAGAAGAAATTAAGATGAAGTAAAGACTGCGTTTACCTTTATGTCGTCACAGCCTTGCCGCCAGGTGGATTAGCCAGTCACGGAACATTAGTTCAGTGCAATCTGTGACAGCAATTACACACATATCTGGTGTAATACAATACTTAGGAGACACAGGAGTTGCCATGCTGAACCGGTTCAGGCAGCCTGCCGGGAAAGAGCTCAGTACACCAACTTCCCATCATGCCTTCCCTTCATTGGTACTTTCTCTCCTGCACAGCCTCATAGAACGTGCTCAGGGGACGGAATCGCTTCACCAAAGTGACAAGAGGAGGAGGAGAGTGGGTGGGGACACAGGCCTCTAATCCCAGCCCGCTGGGAGGCAAAGGCAGGAGAATTGCAAGTCTGAGCCAGGCCTGGACAACTTAGTGAGATTCTGTCTCAGATAAACCATACAAAGGGAGCTGGGGATGTAGCTCAGCGCAAAGGCCTGTGTCTTATATCCAGCACAGGAGAGGAAAAAAAAAGAGGAGGCAGCAGGAATAATCTTTTGCACATCTGTCACTCTGTCACAGAATTTTGGGGGACACTTCAAATGGGTGCCTTTTCTATCTTCCGTCACCCCACATGCTTCTTCCCTGGTCTTCCCATGTCCCTGCTGTGGTTTGGATCTGGAATCTCCCCCACATATGAGGATGTAGCAGGATGCCTGCGGAGCCACGTGCTGTTGAGAGGTGGGTACGACACTGGCCTTGACCCAGAAGAGGCGGGTCCCTGGGGAAGGACCAGGAAGGGCAACTCAGACCTCCCTCTTCCCTCCCTTGGTTTGGTGTTCCTTGCCATGGTGGCCCAGCTGGCGTTCTCCTTCCTGCTATGTGCTTCTGCCATTGCCGGCTGTCATGTATGAATTGTGACCTTCTGAAATTGTGAGCTAAGATAAATCTTTCCTCTCTTAAATTGTGGACACTGGATATTCTGCCCCGGCAACGAGAAAGTAACTAAGACAGTCACCTGTACTCAAACCCCCTCACTATTTGCCACTGCATGCCGGTTCTCAGTCTGGTGACTTTTGTCAAATCTGTTATCATCCTGCCATAATTTTTTTGAAAGGTGTTTCCCTGTGCCCCTTTTCCTCCCACAAGGCTGTCCCTGTGTCTTGTGCTCCAATGCTTCCTGTCCCCTCCAGGTCTCCTTGCTGGAGCCTCTTATCTTCTGTGCCACTCAAAAAGGGTAATAAAAGCAACTTCATGGAATCACAAATAATGTTTTTTGCGTTTTAATTAAAAGAAAATTTTGTCTTATATATAACTAGCTCCAGAAAACCTATGCAAGTAGTTATCCTGGTTCTCTTACATATGTGGGTATTCCAAAGATGGCCATGCGCATAAAAATATTAAAATATCAAAAATATATTTGTTCAGAATTAACATGTCATGTTAGTTGAAGTAAAACTAAAAGTAGAAAAACTATGCAAGCCCTAAATTCAATGTACAAGGTGTCCTGGGAGAAAATTAAGAAAGTTCTGAGATACCTGGTAGAATCTCACTGAGCTAATAGTCTTTCTTGCCAGCAGCTGAAGATGCTTTGGGACAGGGGTCGCCAGTGACTAGGCCTACCAAACAGAGGAGCAAAGCTCTGCCTTCTGTCAGTGTGCTCCTGCTTCTCTGGGGTTCTAATGCCGCAGGTGATGTGACAGGAGGCAGAGCTTCACTCCCTGGTCCTTGGGAGAATGGTCTTCCCAGGGGTCAAAAAGATTGAGGACCGTTCTTGTTAATATGTGGTACACACAAGGGCTACTGCCCGTTGGGGAAAAATCTTCCTTGTTGTTATACTCTGTGCTTTCATCTTTGTACATATATTTCAGGCCCTTGAAATGTGTTTTTCAGAATCTCTTAGCATGCAACTGTGTCAATTTAATCAGTCCAGACCGTGGACCCTTTCCTAGCTTCCTTTTGCTCCCATGGTATAAAAAACAAACAAACAAACAAACAAACAAACAAACAAACAAACAAACAAACAAAAAACATTGTTAATCTGTGTCCCCATTCTGTTTCTAGATGTGAGCATGTGTTGGTGTCCAAGGTTTAAAACAAAAACAAAAACAAAAACAAAAACATGCCCCAGTCTGTTTCAAGAGGCACAGGACTGGCTGAAAGACCCGGATCTCAGCAGACCTCATGCTCTAGCACATATTTTCTATGTTAACAGCACCCACACTCGGCCCTCCCACCCTTTCATCTTGCCTGAAAATCCCCAAATTCTGCTTGCTCACCAGTAGGGCCTAAAAATGAGCGTTGGCTTGCTCTTTCAAGCTGGCTCTAGCCTCTTTCCCATGTTTTAAAGGCTATTTTTGTCCTTACAGGTGTTCAGGTCGGAGGCCCGGTACTCCTCGCCTTCCCTTGCGTACACCTTGGAAACGCTGCACCTGCTGCTCCAGTGCCCAGGGCGACGCCCCACCCTGGCGGCACAGCCTCGCTCGCCTCAGTTATCTGCGACCACAGCTCCCCTTGGTCCTAACCTCTCCACCCCTGTTTCAGTTCTGTCATTTCACAGTGGATCTCTCCCTTTCAGCAGGCCTGGCACTGCACCCAAGACAGAGCCATCTTCCGTTTGATCTCCTGCGGCCCTGCCTGACTACGCCCCGGCCACGCAGGCTGCAGGCTGCCAGCCTAGCGAATCTTCCTACTGTCAGCGGTGCCGCCTTGGGAAAGCCAAACACCATCTTTCTTTTCTGATGAAAACCTCCCGTTGTACAATCGTCATAACTTGCAGTGTGGCGACACGTGACGTCGGGAAGTCTGGGCTGCTTTCTCTGCGGCCTCCCACACCGAGTTACCCAGTGGGCGTGGCCTGCGCCTGGGCGGCTGTCCCACTGAGAGCAGGATCTGCTCTCCTTTTACGCCATTTCTGTGAAAACGTCAGCCCCTTTCTTCCTAGAATACGGTATTTTTTTCTTTTACCTCACCACTGAATGTTTGGAAGCCTGGAAGCCTCAGATAATTTTTTTTTTTTAATTTTTGAGAGAAGGCACTGATCTGTAGTTCAGGTTGGCCCTGAGCTCACTGTGTAGCCCAGGCTAGCATTGAACACACAGCAATCCTCCTGCCTCAGCCTCCCAACTGCCAGGATTACAGATGTGCAATACACGTTCAACCAGAAGTATTTATAGTTGCATGACATCATACACAGATATGTTTTATTAACATTTCTTTTGTAGGAAACCATCCTTATTATCAGATACATATTCTTAAAAGTTTCAATTCAAAACTCACTTACTCACTTTTTATTAATGCATTAAAAATGGAGTGTATTTCTAGGTAATACCTAAAGTCTTTTTTTCTGTGAAGTTATGGAATAGTTTCTAATCCACAGATTTTTGTTAGTTTAAAAATTTAGTGGCATAGTTTCACTAACATGGAGATTTTCAAATTATATTTTCTCATATTCTTTTAAAATCATACAGTTAATTTTCACTTGTTCTTAGATGCTAGGATTATGGGTGATTTTATACATATCATAGACATCTTTGGGACAACTGCCCAGCCCACATCCCTCTTCTCTGGACACTATGACCTTGATACAAAAGGACAAATCTCCTGCTCTCTCTGTGTGGCCCTGTATCCTGGCCTAGTCACCTGGACCCTCGATCCAAGTTGGCAAAGTTACATAATTTAAACAAGATAATTCACATAATCTTATAATGAACTAAATGTCAAAATCACACACTAAATTGTCAAATAGCTGCGTGTGGTGGTGGATGCCTATAATCCCAGCACTTGGGAAGCTGAACCAGGAGGATTGCCATGAGTTCTAGGGCAGCCTGGACTACAGAGTGAGACCCTTTCTAAAAAGAAAGAAAGAAAGAAAGAAAGAAAGAAAGAAAGAAAGAAAGAAAGAAATGTCCTAAGTGCAAACACAACAAATGCAGGAGTTTCTTTCTTTTCTAGGCAATGGAAATGCTACTGTCTTCTCCAAACTAGAAGATAAATTAAGCTAAGGTGCAAAAAGAGAAATGCATAGACAAGAAATGAAGATGGTGGCCCAGGAGGAATTGTAGCCAAAAGACACACACTGAGGCTTTCACACAAGGTCACAGTTAATGTCGCAATGTTCTTCTGAGGGCAAAGAAGGAAGAGGAAGGAGAAGAGAATGAAGAAGATGATGAAAGGGAGGAGGAGGAGAAGAGAAGAAGAACTAACAGCAGCAGCAACATGAAACCAGCATTCTTGGAGGCTGAGGCAGGAGAATCCCAAGTTCAAGCCCAGCCTGGCCAATTTAGTGACTTAGCAAGGTTCTATCGCAAAAATAAAGATTAAAAAAAGAGAGAGGCTGGAGACTCAGAACAGTGCAAAGGTCACGAGTTCAATCCTAATTATCACAAAGAAAGAGTGAGAGAAGGAAAGAAGACAAGGAGGAAGAGGAAGGATTCCTAGGGAAACTGAGTCATTGCAAATTTATATCTCACACACTGATGATCAATTTTCTGAAAAAAAAGAATGCTTTTCATTTGTGTGTGTCTCAGTGGTCAGTTTCTTTGATGCCATGCACTCCTTTCTCTGCACAAAGGTCCTTTACTCGGAAGTGGGCACCATAAGAAAGTAAAAAGAATTCTGATTAGCTAAGAATTTGTGTTTCTGAGCTGCACTAAGCAGTCGCTTTCTTACCATGCTCTCCAGACATTTTAGCAGGAATTCTGGCCAGTCCTGGGCGCTCTCGCGTGGTCACACATGGCATTCCCCCTCCTCTTCCCATTCGCGCCTCAGTAACTGGCACCGCCCACGCTGTAGAGCTGAGGCCACAGTCTTCTGGCCTAGGAGGCCAGGGTCCCTGGGGTGCTCCGTGCTGATCTGAGCACCCCCTGACCTGCCTGCTCTGCAGTGAGGGGGAGGAAGGCTATGGGGAATGGGGGGGGTCTGTCTGTGGTGCAATGTCCTCAGTCTGGACTTCTCCAAAATGAGGATATAGGGATGTTCAAACAGCCTGCGGCTACGATAATCCCCAGCTCGCTGCAGCCTGTCTCAGGGGCATCCTTACCCAGCAAGCCAGTGCGCACACGGAGTCCTGCCCCGTTATGCCTGAGCTTACAAGAGAGCGTCTTCTGAGCATCCGGATCAGAAAACTATAATAATTGTTGCTCAAAGATGGATTCTAAAATTGTCCTTACCCTCAGTGTGACGTAAACCTGTGTGTGCATGTCTGGGTGTGCTGCTTAACTGAGCCCAAGGCCTTCACATTGAGTTACATCCAGCCCATTTTTAGTTTTTGATTTTGAGGCAGGGTCTCACTCAGTTGTTAGGCTGCTGGGTTTGAACTTGCCATCCTCCTGCCTCAGCCTCTCAGAGTGCTGGGGTTACAGGTGTGTGTCACATGGTGCAGCTTAACAAGCTTCTTACATAATTAGTTGTACTCACTGAAGCTTGAGAAATACTTGCGAGAAAAACACACTCACGTTTTAAAGAAACTCCACCACTTCAAAAATGTGTCTACATTCCTGCTTTCTGATTGTACTGGAGGAGCTTTTAGGGGAGGGCCAGCATGCCCTGGGGACAATGATCCACTTTGCATTGCTGTGTGTCCTCTGTGTGCGTGAGCTCTACGTCTGCAGATTCAGCTGACGGCAGACCAAAAGTATTCCCATATGACAAAATCGAGTCACAAGTGAACATACGTCATCTTTTCTCTTCACGTTATTCTCTAAAAAAGACAGTAAACTAGTTCCAGAGCATTAACATTCTGCTAGGATTATATGTACTCTAGGGATGACTGAAGTATTAATATGTGGGAGGGTGTGGGTAAGGTCTACGCACACACTATGCCATGTCGTGTAAGGCGGGAGTCTCCAGGCTGTGGACCAGGCCACAAGGACAGATGAGCCCAGCCCAGGAGACGGTGGCAGGCAAAGCTCTGCCCCTGTGGTGCTTCTTTCAGGTTTTCATGCCTCTGCTGGTCGGCAGGGGTGGAGCTTTGTCCCCTGCACCCCTCCTGTGGCTACTGCCTTTTAGAAACTCCCCTCCCAGGGAGGGACTCCTAGAACAGCGGTTAGGGTGCTTGTCTAGCATGCTTACGGCCCTATGAGCCATCCCCCAGCACTGAGTGGTGGCACAGGCCTGTGGTCCCAGCAGCACAAGGGAGGCTGAGGCAGGAATATTGCAGTTAGCTCAAGGCTGGCTTGGTCTATATAGTGGGCTCAGGACCAGCACTGTGAAGTCTAGAGCAAGATTTTGTCTAAAAAGCCCACAGAAACAAAAACCAAAACACAATACAACAGAACAAAACAAACAAACAACAACGATAAAAAAAAACCAAACTAAACCAAAAAATCAAAGCTAACTTCCAACAACCTACTGTATCACACATAATATTTGCTTTCTGTCCTTGGCAGAACGGTCTTCAAATAAACCTGCTCCTCAGGTCCAAAATGTCAGGGACCACTGACATGAGAGGCTTGAGCATCTATAGGTTGGGTATTGGAAGAAGTGCCAGACCTGGATAATCCTCTTCGGTTGCTAAGGAACAATTGTATTTTTCTTGATACTTTTCTGCTTTTCAGCACCGGGGCTGGAGCCCTGCATGCTAGGCTAGGGCTCTACCATGGAGTTACATCCCTAGTCTTTTGAACACTTTTTAAGAAAGCAGAAATGCTTTGAAGAAGATATGCAAATATTAAAAAGACTTTCAGCTTAAAGAAATATGTTTATAAACTGAAATGAGAATAGTTGAAGAGAATGTTTCACAAATGACAAAATAGTTTTCTAAACTGGTGTGAAACAAGTGTAACAGTGTGTCTTGCTAATCTTTGAGTGTGCGAGTGCAAGGCACATTCCCAAAACGTATCTCAAAAGTAGAGCGTGTCGCTGTTTATTATTTTGGGCTTTGAATCTCAGCTTATCAGTATGTGCACTCTTTCATTTCATGCATTCAGAGAAATTTGTATGTGTAGGTTGCCTGAAGCAAATACACATACATACATGCATACATACATATACATGTACATGTATATTTTTTGTTTTGTTTTGTTTTTCAAAAGAAGTCCATCTAAGTAGGAAAAGTACTGAAAGGCACTTAGATTTTTTTTTTTTTTCCTGAAAGCTTTCCTGTTTTCACACCCATGTGCATGGCCTTAGTCATCAGGAACATTGCAAAGAGAGCCTGCAGCTGGGCTCAGAACTTCCCTGTGGGCTGTGCCAATGTGCACAGGTTACTCAGAGTCATTTTAGGGGTGTTTCATCAGGCATAATCCCCAAATCCATAGTGATACTAGTGCCCCATGAAAATGTCCTAATTGCTGAAACTCCCTCTGCAGCTTCAGTACTCAGGGATTTTTAAAAAACTCTTTTGTTCATTGCAACTTGTTTTTCGTCTTTCCATTTATTTTTCTCCACCCAAAATAAGCCTATTTCTCATTCTAAGGTATGATTTTTTTTTTTTTTTTGAGACAGAGTCTCTCTAGTTCAGGCTGGTCCTGAACTTACTAGGTAGCTTAGGCTGGCCTCAAACTCCTAGCAGTTCTCCTGCCTCAGCCTCCAGAGTGCTGGGTAATTTTTATGTGGTGCTGGGAATTGAACTCAGGGCCTTACACTTGCTAGGCAAAAGCTACACCCCCTAGTCCTAGTCTTTTTAAAGACTGTTATATTCTGGATTCATTATCTTTTTACTCCAAGAGATGAGAGATTTTTCAGCTTACTTCAAAGTCAAACTCTTGGCGTGTTCTTCATACACTTCGCCAGTGTTTTATATACAATTCAACTATAAGCACCCACATGTGCATAAACGAAAGCTTTGTGATTCTAAAACATGTATGTTGCTGGAATGACAGGGGAGTCACTGGAATACTTTAGAGTGCTTTATAAAAACACAGTCTCCTTGGACCCTAGCCCAGACACACTGAAACTAAATCTTTTCTTTCTTTTTTTTTTTTTTCTTGGAGGTACTGGGGGTAGAACCTGGAGCCTTTACAGTGTGCTGCAGCCCCAGATCATTTCTTAGTTTTTATTCGGAGACAGGGTCTCACTAAATTGCTAAGTTGCACAAGCTGGACTTAAACTTGCGATCCTCCTGCCTTAGCCTCTCAGAGCGCGGAAACTAAATCTTAACGTTTAGATAAAGGACACTTTTATTTTGCATTTGAAAGCAGGCTTTCTAGTCAGTTTCAACACAAGTGAGTTTCTGACTTGTGTCCTGGAGTAGCTTCACCCTGAGTGTCCTATATAGAAATGACGTTATTTGGGGGTGACATAGTCCAGGGGCACCTACCTTTCTGTCCTGACTTGTAGATGGGTTTGTCTGTCTGTACAATGATGATATTCTTCTTGGGCCTGATGGCCACTGATCTTCTCTCCTCCAGGCTGATGGTGGCTCCTTTAGCAGCAAATGTGATGAAAGCCAGCGGGTCTTCCCTAGCCGGAGGAACCTGGGGAGCGTTAGGCATTGTAGGAGACTGCGTTTCTGCTTTTCTTCCTCTTTCTTCCTGTTTTTTTCTCTCTATTTCTTTCTTCCTTTCCTCCTTTCTAAAATCTTTAACACGATGTGGAACTATGTGTTGGTAGCACTAACAGCTTTCATTCATAACATGTCATTTTTATTTCTTAAAGAAACAACCTTACTTGTTTTTTCCAGCTGCCTTACTTTCAACTTAATTCATCATTTAACTGAATTTTATGTTTTCTTAAAACATTCCTTCTCTGGTCTAGGATTGTTCATTTTATAGATCTTATTCCTTTAAACAGATTTCTGTTAAAAATTGATTTTCTTTTCACCATATGGTTATATTTCATCACATTTATTTTAAAAATTTAAAATAACAATGTTCATCAAGAGTCTCTTTGCCCCCAGAAAGTGAGCTCTGTGGGTGGCTTTTCTATAAGAAGCTGAATTAGGTATTTACCTCAAAGCTGGCACATTTGAAGAAATTTCTTTTTGAAACGTTCTCTTCAAATATTTGAGTCAAGACCTGACCATAGTTGAGGTAGACAGTCAAAACAACAGGTTCAGTCAGGTTAAAAAGCTGGGCACAGGCTTTACCCAGAGAGCTTTCCTGTAGAACAGCGGGGACCAGCAGAACATACTGCCTAGAAAATAGAAGCAGGAACTTTAACACTGGAATCATTCGAGAAAAAAATTAGCTTCTTGGCCATTGTTTTGTTAGCCAAAGGATTTTGGAGTTCCAGGAAAAAATGAATTATTGTTTAATGTTAGAAATACATTCAAAGCTGAAACCAGAGAACTTGAAAGGCACGAACAGAGAGATGCTGGCCTAGGGGCTGGACTTTGGAGACCCAGGAAAGAATATGCCAGTTAAAAACAAACAAACAAACGAAACGAAACAACAAGGAAGGCATTGGTTCTGTAAAGGCTGGCAACGTCCTCTGGTGTATTTCTTTGCCACTGAATGGGTACGCATGGGTCGCCTGGGTTAGCCCGCTGTCCACCTGCCTTCTTTCTCAGCAGCCCCGGCCCCTTCCGCAGCCAACACCACACCCTGGCTATGACTCTCCACCAGCACGTCTACTAGGCGGTGTGTAGGGGGCCACTGGAATTTGCAAAATGTTGCACAAATGGGTATTGTTTAGATGATACGGTAAGACAGTCATATTAGTTAAGATCAGATCGCTGCAGTGAAAGGCAGCCTCCGCCTGCGTTTGTGCTCATGAGACCCCGCACAGTCACTTACGCTTCTGGAGGCTGAGACACAGACAGATGAAAGAGCGCAGCCCCGAGAAGGATTCGCATCCACATGGTGACCGAGGAGGCTGGAGGCCGCCAGCAGACTGCCCTCTGGACGTGCGCGCGCGGGCAGGTCACTGCGCGCCGACTTCCTCCCCAGCTGGAGAAGCCACTGCGGCTCTATATATCCAGGCGGCTGCTTCCAACACTTCCTGACTTGTTCTTACAGTGCCTCACGGGTGACCTCACGCGAGGCATGCCTTGAAATTGTGTGGCCTCCCAAGAATCCTGCCCATTCCGTGTCACAGGGTGTGTCATTTGAATGTCATCGTCTTACTTATGAGAAGATTCAGTGCTTCCCACACTGAGTGTGTGATGACCGTGTTTAGATCCTTCAGCCACAAACTTTGTTTTAACTGGGTGATTCCCAGTCAACGGGAGTCTAGCACAACTTAGATTTACTGAGGACACAGTCTGGGTTGAGAATTCAATACCGATTTCTGATTGACAACAACAGTTCCATAGAATCACCCTAATGGGGGCATTTAAGAAATATGGAAAAAGATTTAAGGCAAAATATTGTCATGTATTTTATTACTAGGTGTCGATTTTGTGTTTTCCCCACATTTTGTCTCTGTATTCTATTTTGCCAAATAGATACTTTTCATTCTAAATCAAGAGGAAGTAAGCCCGGATTTCAGATTTTTAGCATAAGAAAAATAAAAATATTAGCTAACAAAATGCATTATTATCAGCATTTCTCTTGCTGTGCTGATGAACCTAGATCTGTTTTTATTTTCTCCAAATGGTTTACAAATGTAGTGGCATTTGGTAATTTATTTGGAATGGGAATTTTGTGTTAAAAATAGATTTATTTACACTGTAACCTTGGTGTAGCCACCGAAAGCCACCTTGGTAAACACAAGGCAGGCTGGGTTCCCGGTGCTCCTTGGCAAGAATGAACAAAATGTCCCTTCATCATTCATGCTACCTCCTGCCTCGGCCTCCACTACTTTGACAAAAATTACATCATTTTTTTTGTTTTGTTTTATAATTTGGCTCCACAAAATGAGTGGGGCAATTTGCTCTGGAAACCGTCGAGGACTTGTGGAGAGGTGGGTTTAGATTTCACACGTAGGGAATCTTCCTAAGAGGAGTCCGCGTCAGGTGCGGCTTCTCCAGGGCCAGATGCCTACCCGGTGAAAGCATCTCGGCAGGACAGCTTGTCGGGACACTAACGTCATCATCCTTTGCACTGGCTTTTCGTCCCCTTCCCAAGCTATCGCCAAGGGCTCCGGGTTTCTCTCTGCAGTTCTAAGTGCACCTCTCTGGGAAGGACAACCCCAGATAGCTGTGATGTCCTTGGGAACCACACAGCGGTCTGTTGTGCTCTGGTTTCTAATACTTCCTTTCACCAAAAAGGCAGGGGATCTCCTCTGTCCTGCCGCAAGCCAACTTGTCGTTTTCTGCAGGGCAAATTAAGTACATCCTGTCCTCTTGCGACGCTCTTGTATAGTCTACATTACCTGTAGAATAAAACCCAAATTCTGCAGCCACTGCTTCCCAAGCGGGTTGATACATACGTTTCACACCCACCGCTCACACACAGACCTTATTTTCTTTCTTTTATAAAAACACCTGTGTTGTCCTCAGCCTCCCGTCCTCCTTCACACCCACGTGAGCTATGTGTCCGCGATTGCCACGACGCCCTTCCTGCGGGAAGCATCCAGGGTAGAGCCAGCTGTGGCTGGTCTGAGCTCCCATCTCCCAGGAGCCGTCTCTGTTACAGCATGTCTCCCTGTACTGTGAATGTTTGTTTTCATGTCATACCTGCCACTCGCCTACACGTGTCTCATGGCGCAGCCTGAATGTCCTAACATTTCTTGGCTCTCCTCTGGCTGCAGTACCTTAGGTCTTTGAAGGACTTCAACTCCGGACCTTAGAAGGAAACCTGCTTTATTTGCTTATCCTTTCTCCCGAGAAAGAACATGTCAGCTTTTTGATGCGGAAAGAAATGCATCTTTCTGACTCATGTCTTCACTAGTGTCTTACAGGTGTTCGTTACAGACAAAAAGAAATACAGCCAATCACCGTCTGATATTCAGCATATGGCTGGCTTCGCACACTGTTAACCTGTGTTTGCTTTTTCCCGTGTTTGTGCCTGAGCTTTTCCAGAGAAGAGCCTGCTATCGTGAGCTTCTTCATTTGCAAGGTTTGGACCAAGTCCAGAGACCCCGGACTGCGTGCTTTGAACTCCCAGTTTCCTCTTGCGCCTCAGCTGGCAAAGTGTCTCAGATTGGCTGATCGTTTGTATTATTCTTTATACAAAGCAACCCCAGAACCTGCTGCTCTCTGCCCTTTCCTGGTTCCTTTCCTCTCACCTTCACTCTAAACTGTGCATCTCAAAGGTCGCTTCCACTGTGCCAGTGCCAGCTCAAGGCCCGAGTTCAGTTCTCCAGCACCACATTAGCCGGGCGTGTCAGTGCACACCTGCAATCCCAGCACTCCCAGAGGCTGAGATGGGAGGACTGCTGTGAGTCCAAGGCCAGCCTGGACTCCATAGTGAGTTCAGGACCAGCCTGGGCTACACAGCAAGACCTTTATCAAAATAAATAAAATAAAAATATAAAAAATAAATGAAATGGTCACTTCATATCTGAGGATTGCACTGAGGTATGTGTTTAGAACAGCTGTATGAATTAAATACAGACTGGAAATTAGACCATGAATGGAGGGCATTGAGAGGTCAAATATTTTTAAGTTCTTATAAGTTTAATACAATGTGGCAGTCCAAGAAAATAACAAGAAACTTATTTATTTATTTATTTGAGACAGACTCTTGACTCTTTAGGCTGACCCTACACTTGCTATACGGCACAGGCTGGCTTCAGCTTACGGCAATCCTCCTGCCTCAAGCTCCTGAGTGCTGGGATGTGTGGGACATGTGCCACCATACCTGGTTTACTTAGTGCTGGGGAATCAAACTTAGGACCTTGTGCTTGCTGGGAAAGTGCTTTAACCTCTGTGCTATTCCTCCAGCCCTGAAAGTTCTTAATTTAATATAAAAATATTAAAATTGGCTTTGGAAGGTAGCTCAGTATGAAAGTTGTGGGCTCAATCCCCAGTACTTAAAAAAAGAAAGAATTTAAAAACAGAAATTAAGGGGCTGGAGGAATATTTCAGTGGTTAAAAGTACCTGCCTAGCTAGCTCAAGAACCTGGGTTTGATACCCAGCACCACGTAAGATAGGCATGGTGGAGCACATCTGTAATCCCAGCACTTGAGAGGCAGAGGCAGGAGGATTACTATTAGTTCAGGATCAACTTGGGGTGCACAGTGAGTTCAGGACCAGCCTGGACTACAGAGCAAAACCCTGTCTCAAAACAATAAAACAAACCAAAACCAAAACCAACTAACCAACCAAATGAAAAACACAAATTAGCACAGAAGTTAATGTTTACTGAGTAGGAAAGGGACCTTGCTGAATTTATTTAAGCACGCGAACAATCCGATCCAATCTGACTTAGTGAAGTCAGTGATAATGACTACATATATACCCCTCTGGAAAATGAATACAGACTACCTCTGAGCTTGCTATGTGACCGACTCATGGGAAATCTTCTCAGAGTACAGGCTAGCACCCCGATGCTTCTTTTCTTCTATCTTTTATCTGGTTCTCATGCTCAGAATGATGGTTTGTTTTCCCTTTCTGTGGAACTAAAACACTTAGAAAACAACTCTCTTACTTATATTTCTTTATGACTTGGTTGTGACTGGTTGAAAGCATGATTGCTCATTTTTGAGATACCCACTTTTGTTTCCATATTTTTCATATGAGACCTTATCTCACTAGACAGCTAGTTATACAGACGTTCCTAACACACTGTCTAATTTGGTAAAAAAAAAAACTCATTTAAATGTGAAACAGTAGGAAGACACAGAGATACATGCACACCCGACCACAGGCACACGCGAGGTCGCTGGGATCCAGCCAGTGGATAAGGGTGCACATTGCACCGAAGACTCAGCTGTGTCTGATTCTCAGCCCATTGAATGGGGGATCCCCTTCTACTGTGAGAAAATAATGTTCTCACCATGTCTGAGAAGTGACTGATGTCACTAATCCGAGGTTAAGCAGAGAAAATGATAGTGCAGGTTGTAGACTGTCAGCCAGGAAACCTGCTCAGCCTTTTCTTCCAGAATACGGGGAATTCCCCTCTTTCTATTTACTCACAGATTGCAATTTTCATTTTCTCATCATGTAGTGCAGAAGTATATGTCATCATGCCTCTTAAGAGCCATGCTGGAATGAGGCTGCTCGAGTTACCACAAGCTCTTAGTCAGTGCTCCTAATGTCAAGGTTATTGCTCTGGTCAAGAAGGCCTTTGGGATGGCCTTGCACTGGATATTTTTGGAAGAGTAGCAATTTTATTTATGAAATAAAATACACAAGTTCAGTAATTTTCCAGGTGTCTGTGAATATGTCATAATAATATTACAGTAACATATAGTGTCTGCTTTTATTTCCAGTTGATATCCCTGCACCTAATACAATAAAATGTTGCATATCCAGACACTTTTGCCTACAATTAAAATTGTGTGTGTGTGTGTGTGAGTGTGTGTGTGTGTGTGTGTGTGTGTGTGTGCATGTGTTTGTACGTACATAATGTATACTCTTAAAAAGTAAATAAGTAAAGATCTGGGTGTGGTAACGTACATCTATAATCTCAGCACTCAGGAGGCTGAGGTAGGAGGATTGGCAGCTGCACACTGAATACAAAGCCAGCCTGAGCTACATAATGAAGTCCTGTCTCAAAAAACATAAGTAAACAAATAATATATTCTCATTAAGCAAAAAAGGAATTATTCTTAAATAATATTTAAGAATAAATTAGCAAAAGTATGTTCTTTGTTTCAACGTTAATTTTGAAATATAACTTGTCTTTTATCTCACATTCTTCCCATCTTCCAGCTTCATTTTCTTTGAAGTTCCTTTGATGGGATCATCATTCTAAAATATCAGAAAAGCTCCTAACTTCTTGAAAGAATCCCAGCCATTTTTCTAGCACCAGTTGGGATCCCTCTGTATAACATGTGGTGTCTTTTCTTAAGAAGACGCGGATGCAGTGACCACCAGCTTTCCTGGTACCAGCGATCAGTTCTGCTGATCTGACAGGAGGAGGAGCTCAGCTGGCAGTGGGAGTGGTGGGGAATGGCAGCAAATACAGGTGGCACTTCGCTTGCTCCCCTGCTGCTCACCGTCTGCTGTGTGGCCAGTTCTTAATAGGCCACGAGCCAGAGCTGGAGAGCCCTGGGCTAGAAGACTTCCGGGAAATTTGCCAGGAACTTCCCATGAGTCACGGAACAAATGGAGACTTGCTCTTCGCTCTGCAGAACCTGTTCTTACCAAGTACAGTGTCAGGAGCAGGGCGAGGTTTTCACGGCGGAAGGTGCGCGGTGGCCGTCGGCCATCTCGAGGTTGCTGTGTTCGCAGGCCTCGGGACCTCGTTGCTCAGACAGGTGCCGCTTAGAACCTTTCCTCAACCCCAGGAGACATTGTGCCCAAGTCTCCCCTCCTCCCCCAGGGAGCATTACCAGCTGTTGCGTTGGCACAAAGGCCTGGCTGTCTTGTTTTACATTAGGACAACCGTAAAAGCATCTGAAGCACAGGGCACACACCGAGCCCCCTTTCCTCTGTAGTGCTTCCTGTGCCTTCGCACCCCACATTTGTTCATATTTAGACTTCTCTCCAATAAACCCCTTGCAACCCGATCTCAATCTCAGAGCCAGGGCTGCCCAGAACCTAACCCAAGTGACAAGTGGACTGGGTCAGGAGCGTCACAGCTCCGCCACAGCACCCGGGGCCTGGGCAAACCCCAAACTCTCTAAGTTTTAAAAAGGAGGACAAAGTCTCTTGGATGAGCAACCTCAAGCACAGACAGGCATTGGAGCAGGGGAGATGGTCAGTGTGGTCAGACCCAAGGTGTGCTGGCCCCCAGCCCCAGGCCCTCCTGCCTCACTTCTCATCCCTCTGATAGAATGCAACACTCAACATTTTTTAAAACTTTGAAAAAGGACCTGTCTATGTTTGTAGTTGCGTCTCCAAGAGACTTTGCCCTCCTTTTAAAAATTTAGAGCACCTGGGTCTTGCTCAGGCCCCAGGGGCTGTGGAGAAGTTGTGATTCTCCTCGTCCACTCCTGGCATCATACAGGTCAGGAGGTTCCGTGGAGCAGATGGCCCCAGTTTCCTCCCTCCTACCACCGCAAGTAAGGTAATCATTTCCAAACAGCCAGGTCAGCACCCCTACAGTGATGCACACTCTTGCTCAGAGGGATAGCTGAAGCTCCCACATTGCCCCCACCCCTTACCTGGCCTGTTCCAGCGTGAGGTTCCCCATCTTCCTACCTCCTACTACCGGAAGCTCCTTTTTTCTCTCCCTGCTCTGGCCATGTCCACTCGATTGCCATTCCTTGAACAGGCAAGGCACTTTCCCCCCTTATAAGGTCTGTAAAAAAATGGGTGATTCTACAGACAGGAATAATTTCAGATGTCTCTGGGCCTGCGTTCTCCCCTTCTTACAACCTTCACTTGAATGCCATTTGTAGGTGAGAGCATCCTTCGACACCATGCTGGGTTTCTCAGTCCTCTGGTTTTTGTTTCCCAGGGTGTCTCAGCCCCTTCTCTACATTGGACAGTTCCCATCATCCTTGTCAACTTCCTGTTCTTGGTTGATTTATTATGTGAGCGGCTCTGTCTGTTCTAATGGTAACACTATATGCATTGTCCTCTGTGTTAGAATGAGTGTAGGCACCACAAGGAGAGTCATTTTTTCTTGTTTTCTTGCCTTATTCTTATTCATTCTTACATCCCAAAACAGCTGGAAGAGTGTTTGGTAAGCGAGAGCCCTCAGGACTGGTGGTGTGAGTGGAAGCAACAGAAGTCATGTGGGGAGAGGGAAGAGGACCCGAGAGTCCTTCGGGGGTAAATCACTAACTGTCCAGTGCCTATTATTAATAGTAATTGACTTCGCCACCCTCTTGTTTCTTTTTGTTATGTGAAAAACAAATGTGATCAGGCTACATGTTGCAAATGTAAATAAAATGTGGCCTAAGAAATGATGGCCTACTTGGGAAGGAAGCTTCCCACTGAGACTGCTAGTCTGATGTGTCCATGTGAATGGACGGACAACGGCTGAGCTGCAAGTTTGGCATAGTTCTGAGTATGTCTGTGGGACCTTACCGGAGATGACGGAATGGAGAAGACCTGCTCTGGGTACCACTAGCACCAGCAAATCAGCTTGCAGCCTGGATGAGATGAAAGGAAAAGAGGGAAGATGGGGTGCATATTGAAGAGCCTCACCCTGCTGCAGGGGGTGAGTCTTTCCACAGGCGCCTATGGGCCTCAGACCCACTTCGTCAGTCTCCAAAATAGGCCCCACCACCGGATCTTCAAGGAGCTTCTTGGCTTCCGGCCTCTGGCTGATGCGGAGTCCTTGATCTGTCTGGCTCTGTGCTCCCAGCTTGTGGGCAGAGGAGCTACTGGAGCCTCTGGCTCCCTAGGGCACTGACAGCTGCTGTGGACTCTTCTGCCTCTGACCAGAGGCTCTGTCTCACATTTGTTGCACAATTTTCTCTCTGTCTCCATCTATCGATCATCTATCGATCATCTATCTATCTCTATCTCAATTTAGTTCCCTTAGAATTTAGATTTGATTATCTTTTATTGAGAAGAGTCTGCGTCTTGTCGAGCTTCCGTGTTTATTTTTACGTCCTTGCACTCCCATGAAGTCTTTTTCAGTGTTCACTTTGTCTCTTCCCCTCCCTCCCTTCATCTCTTCCGCTGGGTGGGTGATTCCTACTTTTATGACATTAGTCGTAATGTCTAAGCATCCAAATTCAAAGTGAACAGCAGTGAGATAAATCATTCAAGCTTCTAGCAAACAAAGCCCCAAGTTTTCTAGAGAAAAATCTATGAATGAATGAAGTACTAGAAGAAAAGCAAATCAAACTCAGATGTGAAGTCACAATGTTTAATGAGATAGTACAGAAAGAATGTTTGCCAAGAACTGGTAGGAGATGCCAGCCTGTTCAGATTGTAGGGCTTGGTTTCTCCCGAGTTGGACACAGAAGAGAGGCTTGCTCAAAGAAGAATTTTTTTACCTGGAATGTAAAACAAAGTTTAAACAGTAAACATATGTGTGTATGCACATATAGATAGACATAAAAAGATATAAAAATGTATACACATATGCATACATAGAAATACATACAATAAAATATATTGAAGTATACAAATTGTATAGGTATAAATGTAACAAACTGTCAACTTATAAAACAAAATGAGAGATTAATTAAAAGCCCATGTATAACAGTACCATCTTTAGAACTATTTTAAAGAAATGAATAAAATATTAGTGGTTATCTTAGTACTGATGTAGTATATATAACTACACAATCCATGTAAAGTATTGGAGATTTCTCTTGTTTTATCCATATATTTTTATTTTCCTACCAGATACGTTTTCAGTTGTCTATAATGAAGTAATGATGTAAGTTATTTCCTTACCATTCTTTGTATGTTGTTTTTTGGTGGGGAGTGTCTCACTGAGAAACAGAAATATTACCAATGTTGTAAGAATCAAAGGCGTATTCATCTGGAGAATAAAGAAATATTCCTCCTTATTAACTCTCCAACTGTCGATAACCAAACAATGACAGACAATATAAACACATTAGATCTATTTTTTCCCACAACTTCAATGGGAGCAATCATTCCCAATTTTATAAATCATAAGCATTCTACTAAGGTTTAAGCTACATGATGGAATATATTTCATTAACAAGTGATAGAGACAGAATTCAAACACTCCTTATCAAACTTTACATGAGACTCAACAAGAAATAGTATCAACTTTCCAGGGAAAAGTTTTATGATTTGGGCAGTACATTAATGATTGTTTTAGAACATAATCTATCAAAAATTTTTTACAACACATCTGGGTATTGCCCATTTCCTTAAGCCCAAGCCCACAGAGCAGCATGGCATGGCACGTCTTGGCATGAGTCACAGTGGCAACAACTAAGCAGACTCAGAATCTTGGGCTGGCTCATACCTCAAGATAAAGGGGTACCCTTTCATTTGCAGCAAAAACAGAGATGTTGAAAACTTTCATAATTGGAAATAACTCAAGTAGATACTATCTTATGGGGAAAACTGTCATCATACAAAGTAAAGCAAAGAAATCTGTTGTCTATCTTTGAAGACAGAAGATGATTTTGAAAAAATTAGTAGCTCAGAGAATGCTCTGTGCGTGAACATCGTCTTTGAGAGCTTTTCTATTGCTTGCCCACCTTTTTCATAATAATTGTAGACCATGACTGGGGCTGGCTGAATGTTGGACACAAGATTGATTTGCTCAACAGAAAAAGTGAAGCTGTTCACTGTATCAAAATCCTGCAAAGACACAATGGTGAATACATCATAGCAGCTCTCAATGAAGGAAGTAATATGATTATTTCTAGAAGTAATTTATCTGTTGAGTTAAGGGGACCTGGGATGACCATCTTATATAACAGCAAAAAAAAAAATTAGTTAACATTAAATCATGTGAAACTGTTAAGTCCTATTGCTTACATTGAGGTGTAAGGAATTTAATTGAAAGCTTTGGGAGAATGTAGACATTTATGTGAGTGGTAATGGCACATACATAAAAAGGATGGCTCTAAAAATCATGCCACAGTTTGGAGTTCCCTCAAAGAAGTAAAAATAGAAACACTAGATGATAAAACAATCCCCCTTCTGGGTATGTGACCAAAGAAAATTAGAATATTATCATGAAAAGACTCCCACAATGATTGTAGCACAATTCACAGTTGCCAGGAGAAAGACATAATCTGTGCCCGTCAACAGGTGAAGGGATAAAGATTATTTAGCCTTAAAAAAGAGGGATGACGTTCAGTTTGTGAAATGCTGATGAGCCTGGAGAATATTATATTAAGTGGAATAATACATCCACAGAAAACTACTGCTCAGAAGCGGAATATAAACACTCAGATTCACAAATACAGAGAGTAGAACAGAAGTTACCAGGAAGTGAAATGCTAGTTGAAATGTATTAATACAAAATTTTGATTATGTAGAAGGAATATGTTTGGAAGATCCCATGTGTAGTATGAGATCTATAGTGATTAACACTTTTATATTTGAAATTTACCAAGAGTGTAGGCATTAAGTGTTTTCATACACTAAAAGTAATTTTATAAGGAAATAAATATGTTAATTAGCTTGGTCCTAGTAATCAGTTAATTAAATGTTTTGGTTTGGATCTGGAATGTACTCCAAAATTTTCATGCACTTGGATTCTGTGAAAGAGCTATGAAATTGTGTGCTGTTGGGAGGTGGGGCCGAGTCAGGAATGGATCACTGAGGCTTGACCCGGAAGAGGTAGATCAGTGGGACATAACCTGGAAGGACATATCCCAGTTGCAGCCTTCCTTGCTTACTTGCCTTTCTGTCTGCTATGCTGTAAATATCTTTCCTTCACCTCTGCCTCTGCCATGTGCCTCTGCCATTGCTAGCAGCCCATGAATGGACTGTGGGAGACCTTATGAAGCTGTGGGCTAAAAGAAGTCTTTCCTCCCTTAAGTTGTGGATGTCTTGTATTCTGTACCAGCATTGAAAAAGTAGCTAAGACACCGTGTGTGTGTGTGTGTATTTATATATTTATGTATGTATTACAGTGTATACTTCAGATGTATTTAATTGCAATAAATTGTTAAGAAATTATATCAGCCAGTCAAAGTTTAAAAGAATTGTATAACTACTCTATAACCAGACTATGCTTGATACTATGAGGACTGAAACACATAAAGACGATGTTTTAACCTTCAGAACTATCTAGCCAGATGAGCATTCATGAAATATCATAGAGCTTAAAGGGAAAATCTGGTCAGTGGGACAGAACTCTGGTTGTCTTTAATATCCCATATTTTTATGAACCCTACCGTGTAACTGTAAGAAGTAGAAGCACAGGATTATCCCTCAACAGACAAAACAACTCCCCGAAAGATAAAGAAAAAAAATAGCTGAACTTACATTTTCCAAATACAAAAGTACATGGCCGTCCTTCATTTCCGTCCTCATTACTTGGCCATTTCTCTCAAGCTTTGAAGGCATTGGCAGGGAAGAGTGGGGAACAGATGTTAGAACCTGGGGGAGCGCTGTTCCAGAATTAAATGCGCATTCTTTGTTAGGCCCTCTTTGATGAGATGTTCCCTGTCCCACAATGCTTTTAAACGGACAAGTATACTGAGAGCAATGGGGAATAATGACTGTGCGTGCTAGGAATCAAAACCATCATCCACCCAACTGTATACCAGCAAAGACACAAATGTGAGCTCTGGGGTGTGTTTAAATGAAGAATGGCCTGGTTTTCTTTGCCAGCCGATTGCTTTCTCTACGGTGCAAGGCTGTGCTCCACTCTCACCTCCTCAATGGAGGCCATGATGGCGCAAAAGCCCGAGAGCATCTTTACATCCACCAGGACCACGACGGGGCTCCTGTGAGCTCCAGTGTATCTGAAATTAAAGCAAAAATGACTAGTTTAGACTTCTGGTAGTGAAGGTGGCAGGTAGGAAGATACAAACTGGTAAGTCCAGAGGGCAAGCGAATGGTGAAGAGGGAAGTCGTCCCCAAACGTCTGCGGAGGTACAACCAGGAGATGCCGGCCAAGAGGCAAAAAGCAACGTGAACGGGCGCAGGAAGTGAGGTATCGGTTCTGAAAAATCTCTTCCCACCTGTTCTTAGGTTTGTCTGAGAGAGCTCTCAAATTGGGGCTTAACACCAACTCCCAGCTCAGGCTAGCCTCGGACTTACACAATACTAACAGGAAATCTTTGTTTACATGGCAACATGGAATGTTGAGGGTTGTTACGTATTCCTGCTGGATTCTAATATTGTGACATCTGCCTCATACCTCTGGCATTAAGCCTTGCCTTGTGATAGATATTTTGCCTGATATTAACATGTGAATGTATATAGAACATATAGCATAGCTTTAAAAAGAAAATCTGACCACCAGGGGCAAAATAAAAAAGTAAAAGGGGGTAAAACGTTGGCAGAAAACACAGTAGATGCGTCTCCAAGAAACGCCGTGGGTTTGTTCTAAGGATAGCATTTTGGAGGCATGAAGCTGAGGTTACCGTAGCATAAGGAACCTTGCATTCCACTCCGTTTAGTTCTCAGCTCTGATGTTCCAGAGATTATTTGAAAATCCTAGAAAAAATATCCCCCCAAACCAAATTTTATTCACTGTCTCTTCTATGTATTTACTTATGCTAAAATCTGTTTGGCACCTAGGATCATGCTTGAACTTAAGAGGATTGTTTAGTTTTCTCTTTCAGAAATTAAAAATCTAAAATTTTGCATCTTTAGAAGCATAAATGAAAACAATTGCAGGGCCTCCTATACTTGTGAGGAGGAAATGGACAGTCTCCGTTGTTCCCGACTGGCGTAGTTCCATAAAAGAGGAAATTGCTGCTGGGATTTCAGTGTGGTGAAAACTTTCACCCCATATTTGTATAGAGCACAGTGCGTGCGAAGAGTGCATAGAGTGCAAAGTATTCTTGCGTGATACTACTAGCTCTGACTTAGCCGTGCATGTACTGAACTGTGAGTATCCACAGCAAAGCTCTGAAGTGGACCACAATGTAGAAATCCCCACCATCATCGCGGTGACCATTGTTCCTATTTTGACTTCTCACCCATTTAAAATTGTTATTTTGCGATATGTTCCCATCTCTCTAGCCTGGAAGTTGTTAACAAAATTTGACACTTACTTGAGGGTCACCGTAAGGTCAAAACTAGCCTGTAACACACTGGAAGAGTTGTTCTTTACTGTTTTCAAGGAGAGGGAAAACCCAGATGCCTTCTTGGGTAGTGGCACATTAAACCTGACAGTGGCCTAGAAAAGAAAAGAAATTACGAGAAAAACTCACCCTGTGGTAAGGCTTGGAGGATGTGTCATGTCTCTCCATTATTATATCTGTCCCATCAGGGAATCAAGCTAAATTAAATTCAGTCTTCATCAGACACAGAGCCTTTCCCCCCCTTCCTTTGCAGTACAGGGGACTTCACCCTGAGGTATGTCCCCAGTCCATGTTTAAATTTTCATTTTGATACAGAATCTCCCTAAGTTGGTAAATTGTCCAGGCTGATATCTAAACTTGTGATCCTCCTGTCTCAGTCTCACAGAGTGCTGGGATCATAGGCCTGCATCACTGGAGCCTGGTACAAAGTAGAATCTTTAATAGCACAACTTGATGAAGCCAGAATACTTTCTGCTGAAAACATCCCTTGAGAAACTTCTGTTTTCCAGCTCTATTAAAAGAGCAATTCATTAAAAATGAACCCCTTGCTTTTCTTTTTTGCTATTGGTTAGAAAAATGTAACCAAGAAAAAGGGTAGAAATAATCATGGAATGATGCAAAATGACTGACATGACAGGTCACATATGACTGAACAGATAGTCTGGATATTTTTTTTAATTGACAAACATTTTGTTTCTGTAGGTGGGTTTCCATTACCTGGATAAAAGCACAACCTCTTCCTTCCACATCTACTGTGTAATGTCCAACTGCCTTTGTCAACTCTGAACGCTGGACCAGGAAGCGGTTGTCACGGTTAACCTGGAAAACCTCACTGGACCCTTCACTTCTGAAGGTGACGGTGTTTTGGCCATGAGAGAAGGTTAGTTTCATGTAGTTGGTTATGGCAAGAAGACAGACTGTGGTATCCTGCAAAGAACAGTCGCAGCTGCGTTATGCTAGGTCATTAGTCATCATCTGACTAGTAATTGTCAATCAATTCATAAAATTTCAGTCAATTCATAGAAATATCCCTAAAACAATCACTAGTACACTAAGAAGCAAGATTCCGATCAACGGAAAATATATCTTTATTTGTGAAAATTGTTGCCATGTGATTTTCCTCAACACATCTTAATTTGATTTAAATTTTCTAGAAGTTTTATAAAATTTCATAATCTCTGCTGTTGAAACTAGTGTTGGATCTTCCTTGAAAGCTGAGAGCTGTGTGCCTTTGGAACTTACAGAACCTCCTGACCTACTCATCCTCCAAAAAAGAAAGACAGAATCAGAACCTCTATGGAGATTCGTTAGCCAATGGTTCAACTGAACACTTAAAAACAAAAAAAAGGAGAAAAAGGAACATTCTCTTGGACGACATAAAACTGTATTTCTTTGCATTTTCAACTTTGTCCCCTACAGTTGAAAGACACAAACCGCTGTGTTCATGGCTATTCATTTCTCCTACTGTCCCCTCCCCCCCTTTTTTGGCTTGGATGTATTTTATTTTATCAGAAGCCTCTAGCAGAAAGTTTTTGCGCAGCTGTGTCACCATTTGTACCTGCTTTTCCTAAAGGTGTAGACCACAGGATTAGGGAGAGACTTTTCTTCCTGGTTGATACATCTTCTGACAAGAGTATTATCAGATACCTACTACATGGACCCCCTGATGCCTGTGACAAGAATAGTTACAGGCTCTTCACGCTGTCACAAAGAATACAAAAGGGAACACCTACTCGTAAAGAGGAGGCCTCATTTCACATATTTGCGTATAGAGGCTTCCTCAGAATAGCTGGCCCCTAAATAACCATTGATTAGGAGTAACAGGATTTAAAGCATCTAAGATCTTTCATCTGAGAAGGTGAGCTCTGGCGGTCATCCTGGCTGTGTCCCTCACAATACAGCAGCTGCCTCTACACAGACTGTCCTCACCACAAGACCTGTGCTAGTCACCTGGACAGAGTGGAAGCCTCCGTGGGAGTCCATCTTCCGGGCGAGCCACTGCACGACCTTACTGGCATAGGTGAGGTCCGGGATTTGCCGGGAAATTACAGCCAACAGCACATAGCACGTCTGCTCTGCCTCAGCAGAAGGCGCCCAAGGACGAAAGGACGGGGACTCTTCCGTGTTGGCTTTCCTTTCTTTTTCCCAATAGATTGCATTACCTGGGAACAAGGAGAGATGTTCACAGCGTCCTCATAACAAGCCCCACACATACAGATGATACAAGGTCTATTCTCAGTTTCTGTTTGGGGCTGAGTTCTGGTCTCCTGAAATTTGAATGCTGAAGCCTTTATTTCTGGGCCCTGAGACTCTGGCTGTATTTGGAGACAGCATCTTTAAAGAGATTACTGAGTTAAAATAAGTCTTTTACCCCCCTTCCCCCAGGTTTTCCTGTTAGTGTGTTTTTGGGCACACGATAGTTACGTTCAGCTTGAGGAACTACTGCGCGTGCCCATTCGCATCACTTTGGCTTCCCCCTTCCCCTTCCTGTCCTCTTACCCCTCCCACATCCCTTCTCCCTCTCCACAAATTTATCACCCCATCTCCTGCAATCTCTTATGCGGCTTTTTTACTTATTTCTACTTCTGGTTTCTCATGTTAGAGAAACCATGTGACATTTAAGCTTCTGGGTATGATTCATTTTACTGAGCATGATGGTATCAAGGTGCATCCATTTTCCTACAAATGACTCAAACTGATCTTTCTTTATGGCAGAGTAGTACTCCCGTATAGTATATATGCCACATACAGTAAGTCTTTCAGAACGCAGTGTGGCTCAGCCACTGGTCCTTACAACAGGAGGGAGGATACGAGTACACACAAAAAGAGACAGGGATTCACATAAACAGAGGAAAAACTATGTAACGCCAGGGAGAAGATGTACACTGTACACAAAGAAGCTACACTATGCTGTCACCTTGACCTGGGACTTTTATCCCTCCGGAGCTCCAAATAACCTTTCGTGCACTTTATTATAATAACCATGGAAAATAGTACAGCCTCAAATAGCAACTCTAAGGTCAAACATAAAAACAAGGTTAAACATAATTCATCACATAACAAGTGATTATTATTTTCTGCAGCATGGACTTTGTGTTTGACTTCCTTTACTCTATTCATTGAAGCAGGAAAGGAAAAGGGTGAAATCTAAAGCATGGGACATTCTGTAAAGATACAAGAACACTGGTACCATCCACAAGAGAAACAGAACAGCACAGGGGAACAGAGAGCTCCCATTTGCCTACTTGCAAAGTTTCCTCACTGTGAGCTCACATCATCTCCCATTAGCAAAAGAAAAGACTTACTCGTTTTTGTAGCAGATTGGTCCAGGACCTGGAGCAAGGATTCCACTCGTCCTTCTTTTCCAGCTAATGCAAAAGCGTAAGCTAGAATCGCTCGAGTATGGCCCTCAGTGACGCCCCTCTCCAGGGCCCCCTCCAGGCAAAAAAGGCCATTTCGCAGAGCAGGAAACTAAGTGAAGAAAAGAATTTATTTTAAAATGGTACTTGAACATTTTATAAGCGTGTTGAATATTTATTTACTTTTTTTATTGAGACAGGGGCTCTCCCTGTAGCATGGGTGAGTTGTGAACTACGTAGCCTAGGCTGGCCCTCTACTCACAGCAATCCTCCTGACTCGGCCTCCTGATTGCTGGGATTACAGGCATATGCCACGATGCCCAGCCAGCCTGATGAATATTTATTTAATCTAGTTGTTGTTTATAATGCACTGACTATAACCTTGAAGTCCATTTTACACCTGAACCAACTCATCTATGCTCTTATGTACTCTACTTTATAAAATATCATTAAATAAATTAATAATGCTGTTATTCATATGTAAGAAATTTAAGTAGTAAGAACATGGCACTTTTTAATGCCTAACTGACAAAATTTTAGTCATAAATTTGTCTGATGTGAGAAAGCACGCAAGTTTAGATCTATGACAGCTTGTTGTGATGTCTTAAATAGAGATTTATACTTCTGCAGATAATTTTTTAGGATATGTCAATGAAAATTCCTACATCTTAGTCTGGGATGAGGTTTTGTAGTCAGATGATCATGGATCTGGCAGAGATCAGCATGGGATGTGTTCCAGTTAGGGTAAGGGTGTTCACTTGAGAGGAACAGAATTGTAAGTTAAGTCTTTCCTTAGAACAGAGGTTCTGATTCTGAAATTCATGGCTGAACTTTAGGAGGTGTGCACATATCTGGAATCACGTGAAACATGTGATAGCACGTGTGTGTTAGTGGCTCTTCCCGGGGAGCCCCTGGTAATGCTCGTCAGAGGTATCTAAGCGTGAGGCTTTCAGCTTCGGGTTAGAGGGGGGCTGTGGGCTGCCGTGCTGCAACTCTTGTGCTGAATTGCTCAGCTGTTCCCGCACATGGAACATGGCTTTCTGTTTATGACTTGCCAGCCTAACAGCCCAGTCCTGACCTTCTGCTGGCTTGTTCATTCACAAGAAGTCAAACCTCTGTTCACCCAGGGTCAGGCCTGACCGTGCGACCTGCCCCCAGGCTGAGGGTCATGAGGGACCTAAACCTCTTCTTCAACTCCTCTTGCTGCTGGCCATAATTTGGTTTCAAACGAGTCCTCTTCTGACCTAATAATGCTAAGAAATGATGTGTTCTCTTGATGTGTCACCCAGTTGGAGAACTTCAAGTCACTCTGAATCTCGTGTGTTTAAGGGGCACTTAGCTGACTGAGCCAGAGGGTGATGGAATCCGTACAGTGGAATTGAGCCCAGCTTCCAGGAGCGCCACGGTGACATACGCGGTGAGAGCAACCTCCTCATCCTGTCCACCCTAAGGACCAAGGGCCCATGAGTCATCTCAGATACAAAAGCACAAAACAACAACTACACTTTGAAAAGAATC